>JANRGW010045576.1:0-68019 GCA_024733675.1 Psilopsiagon aymara | reverse complement strand
GTGTAGTGAGGGCCGCAGGTGGGGTGGAGCGGAGCGCCTCTCTTCCCCGCGCCCCGGTGCTTGTCAAGGCTGCCTCTGAGCTCTTTCTGTATCTATCATTAGGGTGCCTGTGAGCTCACAGGACTTACCGCAGCAACAAAAGGTGTCACCGGGTCGTGTTAATGTCCCAGAGCAATGGAAACAGGGTTTTGCTTCTCTTTCCGATTTTCCAGGTCTTTGCGTTAGAGTATTGCAGCATCGCAACCTCCAGTTTTTGGTTTAGTATAGTTTAGGTGCATATTTAGCAGCTCTTCATCAGGGACTGAAGCAATAGGACAAGGGGAAATGCGTTAAAACTTAAACAGGAGAGATTCCGCTTAAAGATAGAAGGAAGAAATTCTTCCCTGTGCGGGTGGTGAGACACTGGCAGGCTCTTGCCCAGAGAAGCTGTGGCTGCCCCATCCCCGGCAGTGTTAAGAGGCCAGGTTGGATGGGGCTTGGAGCAACCTGGTCTAGTGAAAGGTCCAGCACTTGGCAGGAGTGCTGGGCTAGGTGATCTTAAGGTCCTTTCTAACCCAAACTCTTCTGTGATTCTATACAGTATTTGTATTCTTTTTAATTAATTGGCAGATGCTGAGTTTGATCCACCCTGAACGGTTCTTAAAACGAAAACTCTCAAGAGACAGTTTATGCCTTGAATGAACAGAGGATGCTGTAGGAACAGATTTGTTCCTACAGTGTTGTGCTGCTTGGTCTGGATGCTTCTGGGGGTATGTATACCATGCTAGGGATTAATCCAGATTCTGTAGTTTCAAAACACTGTATTCCAGAAGTAGTAGTTAGATTAGTAGTAGTTCATAGTAGTAGTAGATTTTGTAGGTAGACTGCAAGGGACCTAAATAAGCACAACCACAGGGGACTCACTCATATGTCTAACTCATTTAACACTAAGGTAAGTGACTTCAGGACACACTCAAAATTTATTGCTGTATGTTCAGCTCTTTTAATACCAAAGGCAGCACACTTCTGGAGTGGAGATGTCCATCCAAGTGGTTTCAGGTCTGCTGCCTCCCTGGAGGGAGGCAAATGGAGAGTTTTAACTTCTTTCTGCTGACTTCTCTGCAAAGGGAAGTTAAAATATTACATGGAAAAGCAGCTTCTTCTCTCCATTTCCACTGCTGCGGAGTTCATGTATGGTATAGAGACCTAGATCTCATGATAAACAGAGGTGTCTTACCTCAGGTGTGCATCAGTATTATGGATATATAAGGAAGAAGTTTACTGTGAGGGTGGTGAGGCACTGGAATGCTTTGCCCAAAGAAGTAGTAAATTCTCCAACCCTGGCAGTGTCCAAGGCCAGCTTGGACAGAGTCTTGGGTGGCATGGTTTAGTGGGAGGCGTCCCTGCCCATGGCAGGGGGTTGGAACTAGATGATCTTAAGGTCCTTTCCAACCCTAACTATTCTATGATTTTATGATATGTTTAGTTTCATTCTTACTGTATTTGGCAAAAAATAAGCCAATGCCAACAGTACAAATCATGTGAAAAAATGCATTTTGGTCATATAGTAAAGATAATAAATAATTCATAGATTCTCCTAGCTAGCTGGGATCAGCAGATCAGTGTCCAATATCTTCCTTAAACTAAGCGTAAGAATTTAATTCAAGTACTCCTTTATTAGGAATATTATAACTATGTATGCTTTTAACCAACTTTAACGTGTTTGCTACTCCAATCAAAGTGGATCAGATCACTTTTCCTTATATAGTGATGCCATGTGCAAAAAAGGTAGGTGTTTATTTCAGTCATGAGACAGCTTCACGCTATTTCTGAGGTAAAATGTACACTATGAAGGGCTTGAGGAAGGCAAGATAATTATCAATACTCTGCTTAGGGAAGAAAGTGCTGGGGGAGGTCACTAGTACCAGCAACGAGGGTCATAATTTCTCAAGCACTTCCATTTACAAATCCTAATTTCAGAGTAGCTTATGCATTTAATATTTTAGAAGCAATTAACCACTAATGAGATTTAGGGTAAGCATCTACTTGTCTTAAATTGTACAATATATGAAAATTAATTGCTTAAGACGCCTTCTAAATTTTACCCCTCATTTCTTACAGCCTGTGCTCTGGGAATTGTGAAGATCACAAATAGTCAGGTCATATGTTTTGTGTGTCTTTAAATGAAAAAGAGAACAAAAGTCCTTTTCAATTTTATTGTAGTGGTTTTGGCACAAGGGATCCCCCCACCAAGTCCTCACCATTTCGTGGACCAAAATGTCCTTCTATCTTTCTATCTTTCATTTAGATAAACTACAAGACAAAATAGTCAGAAAGACCAGAGTGGAGTTTTTTTGGATGCTGTGAATAGCCCAACCTCAATTATTATTTCTTTTTTAGCTTCTGCTCTGTAGGTTAACAGATGCTCCCTGATGCTATATTTTCATCTTGTCTCACTGATGTCTTCCTCCATCCCATTTCCAGCCTGTTCCAAAGCTGGAAACACACTTTTTGAACTCTGATGGCTGAATGACTGCTGTGGATTGATATTCTTTGGATTTGTATCTGAGTTGGACTATCTAAACCAATCTTGGAAGCGCCAAATAACTAATCAGATCGTCTAAAATTATTTTACTTACTTTTCAGCGTCATGAAGTACACACAGCAACATGTAATTTACACACAGTAATGTATTTGAAATGTTAAAATAATGTTTCCTTGATTAGAGTATTAGAAAGCTACAGGAAAATGATGGATTTCTGATGCTTTTCTAATTTTGCTTGTGTTGGGAAGATAACTGAAAAGCCTTGTGGTATTATGAACATTGTGACTGGCATGTGAGGAGCTCCAACAAGATTGAATTGCATATGGCTATGTCAGTGCAGATATTGTAATACTTTGCAGACAACTGAAGAGTATATGGGATTAGCTTTATAATTATATGTATGTGATTATAGCATTATATATCTTTAAATGTATAGATAATTATAGCACTATGTCGCATAAACAATGTCAAAACCAGAAGACTACGATTTCTCAGGGGACCTGGGGATTAGATGCAGAATTTTTCCAGTACTTTTGTGTATAAACCCATTCATTTATTGCCTTGATAGATTCCTAGTTTGTTGCTGAACTACCTAGTCTCTGTTGACATCAGTATAAAATCTATTAAGCAAGTTTTCAAACTTTTTTGCTAAGAAGGAATATTTGGACCTTAAGGATGTTAAAAGCCTATAATGTTGCCTTTTCATAGGAGATTAAATCCAAAGAACTTTGTGTCTTGTGGAAAATAAAAAGTAAATACAAGAGAGAAGCGGGAGAAACCATCATACAAAAAGTGATTCTGCAGCCTTCTCTATGTATTTGCTTCCAAACTCAAGCACTCCATGAATGTATAACTTAAAGTTTCCTGGCTTCAGTTGCCTCCCTGTTAATTTAGAATAACTACTGTCAGTTACTCTCTCCTTTCTGTATAGCTGCAGGACTAAGGACTTCACAACATAAAACTCCCTCCCACCTGTGTCAATGATTGCATTTTAAAGCACAAATCTTTCATCCTCCTATTTTTCAAAATGCTGCTATCAGCTAGTACTTATTCATTGTGCTGACAGACGCTTTGGAAATATGGGAAGTAACAAGTGCCGTTTAGGTCCTTAGTTCTGAAGTGTGCTTCTGTTCAAATGTGGAAATTATTTTTTCCCCTGTGTGATCAGTGATTGATATTTTTAGAGGCAATAAGGAGATTATGCTTATGCAAATTGTACTTTTCAATTTCAGGTTGCTACTATCAGTCTTTTAACTTACTCTGTACCATCCTTCATTTTACCAATTTTTCTTCTATTATTAATGAAATTATTATTTTCATGTCTCGGTGCTGTTCTCCTATATGCTGAATCTCCTTTTTCTACAAAAAACTTAGAAGTAATTCTTACCTCTCCTAATCTGTATTTCTAGTACATCAATTAAATTAGTTTACTGCAAATATGGGGTCTAAAAAGGTATATCATTAAACAGGGGCTTATCCTTTAGCTGAAATGAGCTCTGAAGTAGTAATTAGTTTTCTTGATGCATGTTAGATTGCATGTTAGGATATAACTACACAAACAAATGCAGATAAGCTTTTATCATATGTAAGCTAACATTCATGTGCATGTGAAACCCATTTGTGGCTTTTTCCTGTGGAGAACTGGAATATAGTATAACATAGTGGTGATCATCTACTCGAGTAGTCCTTGTTCTCTTTAACCTCAGCCTTATTTTCCTTGTTTCATTCCTCTGTGGTATACGTGCACTGAGCCTATAATTTCATTGATTCAACAACTATTATTTATTCACCTGTATGGTTCCATGTACATTTTTATGTATTAAGAGCCATGTATGCCTGAAAATACAACAATACTATCACCTGTGCTGCCACACAGGTTAAAAAGGGTAATACTACACCGCCTTTTGCCTGTCAGCCACACAGGTTAAAAAGGGTAATACTACACCGCCTTTTGCCTGTCAGCTTCGTGAAGTATTGTTCTGTCAGTGGCTATTGATTTTTTGTGAATCATTTGTGACTTAGGGAGAGTAGTGATTTGGGAACTGTCAAGACACCAATCACAAGGTGCTATGCAATAGTATTGTTCACAACTAGTAATCATTTTTACCAGTAAAACATTTTTATTGTGTAGTCTTACACTGCTGTCAACTGCAGAAAGGTGTGGCTGTGGAACATAGGTCTGAACATAGACTAGGCACACTGTGTCAGCAGGTCTACATTTGGCTTTAACTAGCACCTGCAGCCAAAGAGTTTATTGTGATTTTGGTTTTGGATGGACTTACAGCATATAGTATGCATTTAAAAATGCTGATGAAAATTTGGAGCATGAGAGGGAAAAATTTGAAAAGGTAAAGCTGACATTTCATTGGCTAACATAAATTTGAATTGTGGTGATGTTGTTACTACCTCTGCAGCTCAGCAACGAGAGCTTGAAGAATGGAGCGCTAAAGCATCATTAGTCCAGAAAAAAAAGAAACTGCCATAATCATAAGAATGTGATGCTACTTTTTAAGGAGTTTGGGGTTTTTATGATTCCTATTGTATATTTTTCCTTTGCATTTTATTTCCTTATTTGATTGGTAACTGTTGTAACAAAGTGATAATTAAAGCAGAATTCTAGGTATTTCAGGATACACTGTAGCACTTCTTTCTAAATGCTGTTGGCAGCATCAAGTTACTTATTCAAGCTGTGATGGGAGGCAGTGCTTCTGTGGAAAAATTCCTGTAGGAAAAGGGGATCACACTTAACCCTAGTAAACTTACCACCTTTTATAGAGCTGAGAAATAAATTAAGCCAGTTTGTGGTTCTGTAGACACTATTAAATAGTTGATTGTTATTTTTAAGTGAGTAAAGTGATATGGAGAAGCTCAGTAAGTGATTTCTCCCAAACCAGTTGGCAAGTAAGATCTGTAAGAGGAGCCTGCATCTTTGAGGCCTAATAATGCATAGAGTGTCATACTGTGTGTTTGAGAGGAATTGCTGATGGCAGTTTAATTTCTCTGTTACTGTTTCCAAGAGACAAAGGCATAGAAACAGAACAGAAGGCAGAGAATAACATTGATAAAATAAGATTATTCAGATCAATATTAGCTCCACAGTTTGCATGTGTCCTAAAAAATACAGAAATCAACAATGGACATTTAAATCAGAACATCACTTGTTTTCGACTTAATTTTTGTAGTAGTATTTTTAAAGCCTCCTGTTATTAGTAGGTAGTTGGGGAAGACATACTGTTTCATCTTTGACAGCAAGGACTTAGTTTGTAAGCGTATCAAAAACCTGAATAAGATAAGAGGGAGAAGATTTTGGCAATTAACTCAGGAATTAGATGGAATAACTTTCTCGTGGAATGAATTAGTCAATGCTAATGGTTTTCTGAATTCTGGAAACAGCTTTTTTACAAGCACACTATTTTCTGAGTATCTGAAAATCTCTTTTGGAACTCGGCAACTCATTTGGTAGATCTCAGCTTTAAGGTTCAAAAAGCTTGGTATGTGGAATTCAGCTTGGAATAGAAAATCTAGAGCAGCTCTCCTGGCAGATGCTCCCAGCAAACTTCCATAGTATAGGTGATGGGGTTTTAACACAGCTGTCTTAGTGCTAGATTAATTTCTAGATGCTGTTCCCTAGTCATCTGGCATTAGGGCGAGTTAAGAAAGAAGGAATTGGTTCACATGAAGAGATAAGTAAATCTTGACAAAACCAGCTAAGTTAGAGCAGAGACAGTATGAAACTACTCATGCAGTAGCAATCTGGGCTGTTTTTTTGGAAAGAATATGGAGCTCTATTGATTTTTTGCACGTACTTTTTTTTATTCATTTTCATTTTAGTGATGTGAAAGCCATGGGAAAAGACTGTAAGACATTGAATCTGTGATAATTTTCAGACAGAGATGTGTTCAGTTTGCTGGGTTATACTCGTGGAGTGTTCTAGACATCAGTGAAATTGGAAGGCAAAGGTATATGTGCTTCCTTCTCAACCCAAATTTCTCAGACTTCCAGCGAGCCAGTTACTTATTCTGTGTACATCACCTTTATGAGTATTGTGAAGAATGAAAATGCTTGTTGTTTGTTTAAATGAGAAGTCTCTGTGTTTTTCCTTAACCCTTCCCACTGATTTCTAGTGTTCCTAATTCTTAATATCATGATATTAGACTGTCTCAATGTTGCTACCTGTAATATCATGTAATGCTCTTTCTTTATCAAATGAAAGCTTTTTTTCATGTAGCACATAAGTTATTGTATTTAAGAATTGACTTTTTGATGTTTTCCATGGTCCTGGAAAGCAAGGGCAAGATCTCTGCTGCTGCTCTCTTATGATTCTTGTTTGAGGACAATTTTTGTTGTCCTTGTACTGTATCAGGTCACACACAGAATGCCTTATCAAAGATTAGGACTCAGCTGTGCTGGTATGGAACAAGCATACAAGATTAAGATAAGGCACATCTTCTAAAGAGTTCATGGCAAAGGGAGTGTCTGTATTCTGGGACTGGGATAGCTGTAAATGACTCAGTTCAGTAGCTGCTAGCTGTGTAGCTACCATACCTGGAGTCTTACGGTACAACGAGGGAATACATGACCTGTGTTAGCTCCATCTGGTGTGATCTGCATGGCCCATTTCCATTTCACCACTCCTTTCTCCACTTCATTCCTTGTTAAAGTTTTATTAGGTATTTCCTCAGCTTTTGTGTTTTGCAGCCCATGCTAAGGTCCATATGATACTATATTTAACAAGTGTAAAATCTGACATAAATATACACAATGAACATGCAGCCATTTAATTCTACATTTGTGTAATTTCTCATTTAAAATTTTGTGTTAGTTGTATAGGTATGTGATATATTCATGCCACGCTGCTTCTACGCTGTTATTTTTTTCAACCAAGTGCTCAAGGAATGACTCTCTTCTAATTTGACATACATGACAGTGCAGGCAAGATGAATTGCAGTCTCTTCAGGCTTTGAACTGTGAAGCCTGTAGGTATTTGCACAGTACTTGATAAATAATTTAGTAAAAACATTGCATACTCTAGTGCAGTTCTACTATTAATATTTTCAGGGTTTAAAGAATGTTTAACATCTCTTACATTTGAGTGCATCATTTTCTATAAATTCCAGAAGAATTTAGAAGATAAACTATGACTTTAATACAGAATTGAGAAACCAGCCATAGAACTAAATAACGTTGTTAAGATACCAGAGTCAGAAAAAATGTGGAATAAAGCCACTTTAGACAGTGACTAGCGAGATATAGGTACCTGAATAGTTTAAAAAAATGTAAATAGAACTCCTGCTTACTTCCACTATTCACAAAATCTTTTATTTAATTTGTGATGCCCAACTTTAAGCCTCTAGGCATGCTCAAAGGCAGTTAATTTTGACATGAGTTGCTCTGCATCTGGCTCCTTCTCTTCAGCTCCTTTGGGATTCACAGACTAGGCATTGCCCTGACTTCCTCACCTGTGGAACCAAATGTTAGAAGGATGCTAACTGTTCTTTCAAAGAGCCACTGAAAAAATGCAAAGGAGCACTTTCAGGTTTTGTCATCTCTCTTTCTTATCATAATATTTTCAACTTGACAGAAGTATTTCTACCAGTTTCTTTGATCAGTGTTTTGCTAGTCTCATAATATTTCTCCACCTGTATACACTGGTTTTCTCATGGAAAAGAAGGCCTTAACTGATCTGACAGAAAATTTTGGAAAAGATGAATAATAGGCTTCTGCTTCATCCAGTGGGTCACTGGCTTGAAAATCGTATTTGAGAAACCTTTATTTCAGTCCTTCTGCCATAGAGAAAGTTGAAGCCCTACATCCAAGGATTGCTCCTTTAGTTACTATTCTGAGGATATTTCATTCCCTTCTGTGGCAGCTCTTCCATGCAGACAATGAGTAGAGAAATCAGTGGTTTCTGAAAAGCTTTCTGTAGCCTTATGGTTGAATCATGAGGAGGAGTAGAGACAGGTAGGTCAGACTCTATCAGGCAGAGGACAGATTTGAGTCCAGGACTTCTAAATGTTCTTCTACCAAGAAGGAGAAAAATGACTGCTACTGCTGAACCCATGGCATCTCCCAAGTTCTTATTAATAGGTTTTGAAAGAGAGATTTAGCACCTCACAGGTTTCTTTGTCCACTAATGAGTGTGAGTACTTATCATAATGTTTCTCTAATGTTTTCAAGTGCTTTCTACCTTACCAGCTTTTCAGTAAAGAAGCCATTTAAAAGAGTGTTTTCCAAACAGGAGGAGGTGATTTTTGCTGTTGCTGTGATATGCATTTGAACACCATCTGTATTCTGTTGCTACCTGATACAAATTATCGTTTGTTTAATTTAGCTTTTTTTCTCATGTCATTTATTTCTACAAATGGAGGTAGCAGATTTACCAGTAGATAATGGGAAGTTATTAACTTGCTTCACCTTACATTCCCAGAACCACATGCTACTATTTCTTGTAATAACCTTGGCTTCAGTAATGTGGCCCTTTGTGGGATCTTTCGAGTGTCTTGTGTAATTATATTGTGACTACAGAATGAATGCAGACTGTCATTGCATTACCCTGCTAATTTAGTGTGGTGATTGGGGTGTTGTTTGTATGATACTTCCCCGCTTTTCTCATCTGATAAAATTTTGTTTAAAGTTAACTATTTCCTTCTCATGCAACACTAATGGATTCTACTCCACTGCAAAGCCAGCGTATAAGTAGGGAGGTGTCTGTGAAACTTCTAAAACATGAGTGGTAACATTGATGGAAATAATATTAATTTCCAGGTTTTAAGAAAAAAATACCAGCAGCAGTCAATGAAAATGTGAACTGTTCTTGGGGTTTTCTGCAGTGGTTTTAATGGGGCAGTTAAAAATAGATTTTTTTTTTTCTGAAAAGTTTTAACATAATATAAATATTTTTTGGAGACACTGCAAAGGAAAATAAAGATTTTTTTTTTTTAATTATTGTATTGTATACAGTATCATTTGCTGTATTCTTAACATTGCAGATTTCATTTGTAAATTCTGAAGTAAATCAAATATATCATAAATAATTCAAAAAATAAGGGTGGGGGGAGGGGCTAAAAATCTAAAACTGAAGAACATTTTCATTGTGGGAATTTCAATTCTCTTTCTTAACACTTAGTTCTGAGTTGGGCTCCTTTAAAGGTAAGTCTCCTAATTGATAGATTATGGACTCTGTGCAAGAAGATGGCAGTAAATGCAATTTGCCATCTGTGGGTAGGTTTTTTTTTTGTGGCAACATACCTGTATCAAAAATGGCTCTTTATCATCATGCTGTGTTTTGAAGTAAATGTCCAAATTTTCCAGTGATGCAAATCAGCCTCTTATAATGAAAATTAATGAAGTTTGGCTAATTAAGCCATGTGAGATCCGACCCTGTTTTTCAAGATGTCCCTTATTGTTCATAAAAGTGACTCATTAGTAATTTTTAGAGGGACATGTTAGTGATTGTTAAAAATAAAGTAGTTTCTGGAAGGTGGAAAATTGAAAAAAGTTAAGACCTAGTACCATTAACAGATGGAGACCTATAAGTAGATAGTAACTTTCTGATAATTATGGTGGATCACAAGTAATATATGCCCCCACTCTATTTTCCAGTGTTTGGCAGCAGTGGTTACAAATACTTTGGTATGTCCTATAGAAGGTCAGCATGCAGCTTTCCTCTCATTGCACTGCTACATGTGCATTTCACACCATGAAAATGTCGCTTTTTCTACCCTTTCTTATGTTGCTCTGAAGCACTTCAGTAAAATGAAGATTGTATCTGCCAGAGATGAAGGAAATACTTTTACAGAACAATGTAATTGACTCATTGGTTTATTAACCCAAAGATATTTAGAGGATGCCACAAATATTTATGATGTCCTTCAGTGTTTAATTTTACACTGGATCTGTAAATTACCTGGAAGATGTGTAAAAATTCATGCAGTCAAGCAGCTCCCTCCTGGTTACACACAGAAAGTGGCTTAGGAACATAAATTATTCCTGCTGAGGTCAATCATAATTTATGCTATTTTGCTTCTGTGTCTGCTATTCTGAGGCAGGAGAATATAAAGAACATTTGCATTTGAAGAAAAATTTACCTCTTCACATTGAACTTCATTCACTTTGGGAAATCTGTTGTTACAAATGATAATCTGAAGAGTTTCATTTTACATTGGCAGGTCACAGAGGAAAAGTGCTTCAGGCTGTATTTTTGCAAAAGCTGAAAAAATGACCACAGTCTGGAAAATTGAACCTTAGAGATCTGCAGAGATGTTGTTATTGAGAATATGTTCTGTTGAGAATGTGTTCTGTGCGTTTCACTGGGTAAAAGCGTGAAGTAACAATGTGTATCAGTATAAGATGGCCACTAGATGTCCAAGTTAACCTTTGTTCTTCCAATGTCACATTAAAAACATAAAGCAGTAAAGAAATTCCAGTGTATGGAGCAACTTGAGTGCAAACATTCTGCATGACTGATTTCCCACCAATGTCTGCGTGGAATTGAAAGGCTTGTTTATGACTTGGGAAGTCTTACATGAGCTTGAGGCCCTCCTCTATTTGCATTTGATAGTGGTTAAATTGAATCCTGCCCTTTGAAACAGCTGGGGAGAATAGTGACCTAATAACATTTTTCCGAAGTTTTTTAATTGGGCTATAATATCCCTGATGTAGGCCTGTGCATTTTTCGAACACTACCTACTTGGTAGATTTCATTAAAATGAAAACATATTTCCATCTTTCAGTGGTGTGATATGTACTATGTGAGATGTACTATAACAAAATTGCTAAAGAACATATTACTTTGATTTTGCTGTGAATATTATTGTTGTTTGATGGTACTGGATAGAGAGGATGGGGAAGGAACAGAGTCTGATCTTGTCCTATTGGAAACTCTCAATCTGCCTCTTCATCACCCTATTGAGATACCTGCTACTGAATTTTGTATTACTCTGTGATGGCATAACTGGAAAGTTCTGGAATCTTGTATTTATCTTTTTTTTTTTTTTTTTAATTAATCAAAATCCATCCTGTCAGGTATTTTCATCTAATACTTTTAAAATTGCTACCATCCCTGAGAGTATAAGGACTTCTAAGAAGCTAGATACGTGGTAGGAGATATGCATATGTTATCTGAAAATTCTGATTTAAAACAGCTAAAACTAGCAAATGGTCATTCAAACCAACTAAAATCCTGACAGTTTACAGCCAGGAAAAGGTAGCATGTACAAAAAACTTAGTTTTGTATTCCTTTGTATGTTGAGGAATGGATTCTACCATAATTAAACTCACAGCCATTTCACTTGTCCTGTATGTATCACATGCATATAAAAGCAAAATAATTCTTTAGGGAAAAAAAAAAAAGAGAAAGAATTTCAGGCAACTCCATTTTCTCTTCCGTAGTATATAGGTGAAAACTAGAATCTTGTCATCAAAGTTGTATTTTGGTGCCAGGATTTGCTTCTGTCTTCATGATGACAGCAAACACATTTTACAACTTCATTGTCTCTTTAGTTTTCACACTGTAGGTATTCTTAACTCAGCGGAAGAATTATCTTTTTTTGTTAATATACCTGAAGTACACTTCCTAAGGAATACCTGAAGTATTTTTAACTGCATATCCGAACTGTTTTAACTGACTACTTTGATCATAACTTGAATGGATTAGAGGCTTGATGGGGTTATAATTTCACTAGTTTGTTGCCTGTAATTCTTTGCCTAATCATCCTTGCTTTATTTGGGTATAATCTCTTTTATTAGGATGTCTAGCATGAATAAAACCAGCAGATAAGAACTGTAGTAATGGAGGTAGAAGCCAAGAAAATAAAGTGAGAGAGTTAGACCATTCCTGCTAAATGGTTTTCCTGTCTCTTATGGCATGACTACAATTTTATCTGAGATTCCTCAGATTATATGCTAATATAATAATAGCTCAAACCCTGAAGTAGTTTAAACATTTTTCTTAATTTCAGCTTTCTCTGCTGTTTAGCACTAAATAAAGCTTGACTGTGCAGCCATTATGAGGAAGAGAATTCCATTTCACTTTATGTCACTTTTAAACTAAAAATATGTCTGTGACCAAAGTGGTCTATTTTGGCAAGTATGAACAGATGATGTGGAAGGCCTAGTGGATGTCTTATCTCCAGTCCTTTTTTCTAATTTTCTTTAAAAAAAATAATAATAAAAAAAAGAGAACAGGAAGGACAAATAAAATACCAGCTTACATTGTTAAAATTCACCTTTTTTGAAATATAGTGAGACTATATAGTGGTTTGTATTAGAAATGGGCTTTGTTAGTTCAAATTAAACAAAGAAGATGTTTCCCTGTTAAAGTGCTATTCTAATATCTAGCTCCAAATGCTTGTTTAATGTCAAGCTAAGAAGGAAAAAACACTCTTATCTTCCACCCCCATTGCTTCTGTATAGCCTATTTTTTCTCATCTAGTTACCTCTTCTAGGCAATTTACACTATACTTCATTTTCAGTGTTATTTTATAATGTTTCCTCTAGATTAGCAAAATTATTTGGAAGCAAAATGAATAATAATGATCTTTCTGGTATACATTTTTCTGGGCAGATGTGCTGTGTGAGGGTAAAGAAAGATAGCAGTAAAGAATATGAACTGTGAAATGCATCAGAATGCCAATGATAATGTTATGTTTAATGTACAATAATGAATGAGTCAGTCTATATTTTTACTTTTACATAGAAATTGTTTCACATTAATACTTGTGATCAGGCAACTGTGCCTAGTGCCTAATCTGCCTTTATGAAGAAGTCCGTCAGGCTGTGAAGTGCTAAACAAGAAATATTGAACTCCTTAAGCTGCAGAAACAAGCAGTCTGTGGTATAATAATAATTTCTGAAGCCAGTAACATCTCTAATAAAGGATGAACTTTTGCACTGAGATGGAAAAAATTTGCATTTAAAATTCGCCTGGTTTATTTTTAAAAGGCAGTTTATGTCTGAAGAAGTGTCATTTACTGCAGAATGCCAAAACAAAAGGATGCAAATTATACCATAGTTTACCATTTTCATCATAAATGTTGTTACAGCCTGTAGAATGAAGATTTTGCTCTTATTTGTACTCTTTTTTACATATATTTGTGATGTTCAGTATGTTTGATGATGGTTTTCTTCCAAATTTAATTTTCTTTCTCCATAAATAGTAAACAATGATAATGAAGCAAAATGACTTTTCTATTGAGTACTCTGAGTGTACCATATAATAGCATCTATTATAAAGCATTACAGGAATCACTTCAAATAATATATACTATATTTCACTGTTTTAAAAGATGTACTGGAACAAAAATTGTCTGTGTTACTAGCTTTAGGCTGGTTTTGGAGAAAAAAAAAAAGGAGAAGAGAAAAAATAAGAAATTATGCATTTGAATATTGCTGCCTGGAATAATTTTTGCATTTTTTCTTTCTACTTAGAGAAGATAATTTAATTCACAAACAGAAGCTGTTGTTTCTTTTTATTAAATTTCCTTAATTCAAAATGTTATATTTGATTCTGTTCTTCATGTTTTCTGCTGTTTAGTACTCAGCTTCTGCATCATATCTGGATACTTACTATTTTGAAGCTCAAAATAAATGGGATTCTAAAGACGAATAGCTTTAGATTATATTTAATTCGCAAGATTTATACACCTAATGTTAAAACCTAGTGGATTTTGCTTTGCAGTAGACATCTTGTGTTGAAAATACTGTAAGACTTGCAGAAATTCAATAAAAAGTAAAAGGAAAAGTAGGAGGACTTTTAGGACAGTGTCTCAGAGTGACTGTGGCATGCAATGACTTCTGTTATTTTTAAACATTTTTAGTCATATAGACCTATTTTTTTTCAATTAAAAAAAAAAAAATAAAACCCCACCACCTTGGTCTGTCTTTTTAAGGATTCAAGCTCTCGATTTTAATTTTTTATTTTTAAAAACTAAGGAATGCCAAAATCCATATGGTGCTTTCCAGGCTGTTAATACTTCAGACTTGGAATGTAGAATGTATCCTCTTTCAATTTACCGCAGGACAGATGGAGCAGAGTGATTCTGGCTTTGCAAAGCCGTAATTTTTTTATCATTTCTTTGAATGGTTGTTTCTTAGGTACTTTCCTAAAGCAATAATTTTACTAATGCCAACTGAAAATTGCTGTATAATTTTAGCATTACATTTTCTGACCTTTTTAGTTGATTGCACCGGAATTGTAAGTGCACTGTGTTCTGCACAGTAGATTATTGTATCATTGCCTGTGGTATCGGTCTCTACTAATATCGTTTATCTTATGATCATTGATATCACAGTCTCATTTCCCCCCGCAGCTTATCAGCTCTATAAGGGGCTCAGTTACTCTTGGGAGTTGTAGGGGGATGAGATATTCCACAATAACTAAAAAGTTTTCCTAAAGCACTGGGGTCAAAAGCTATGGCATGCATTTTAGAATTGTAGATCAGGAGAAACCTCTTTAGTTCATAAAGCTGGGCTGCCAGAGTTGAAAGACAAGGTGCTGTACCAGAGGTCTAGCAGAGTAACTTTTTACAGCTGGAGGGGAAAGAGTATAAATTGACTTTTGGTGAGTCTGTCTGTGGTAGACCTTGGGGGTGTAGTGCTGTCCATGTGGCTGGCTGCATCTTCACCCTTCCCATTGCGCAGCAAAAGAAAAAAGCATCAGCTCCAAATACCAAGAATCAAGTTTTAATTCACTTGAGCAATATGAGCTCTTATCTTTCCTGTGTTGTGTCACAGACACTTGAGAAACTTGTTATTAATCTTTTCAGTTTTATTAAGCCACGTTTTTTTGTTCCCATTATATCTTAGTAAGGGCACACAAATTTTGTTAAGGAGCAGAAGTGAATGTTGAGATAGGTAAATAAATAGTCTCCATAAGCTTTCAAATGCTACACTTTACCTGGTCCTGGACTTTATATGGCTGATCCCAAATGTAGGGGAGAAGGGAAATAAATCAAAAAGTTTTTTGAGCTAAAGAACGTTAACAATTGTCCAAAAGCTAGCACAAGTCTGATTTTCATGGTTCTTGATAGAATGGGTAGAGGAGGATGGACATTTAAAAGCAGATCAGTATTTGATATACTGAGATCTTAACATGACTGTGTCTAATAAAATGATACACAACTGTAAATTTCTAACTGTGAAACATTTGGCTTTATATCACCAGTTACACTAAGGATTTTTTGAAACAAAAGTGAACCATGATTCAGCCATTTGGTTCAATTAGTATTGCTTGTCTAAATGTATGAATTCTAAATTTGGTGGATATTAAGCTTGTTTTTTAAAGGGTTTTTGTTGTTACAGGGGCATGAGTCAGAATTTGTGTTAGGCAACTTAATTCGAGTTTTTGTTACTTCCTAAGAAACAGCCGAAGAACTGAAACTACTTCTGTAAGGTTGGTTCTTATGCAACTTTCCAGTGCTGTTTTGTCACAAACTGTTGATACAACTCACTCTGTGCTTCTTGCTGTTTAATTTCATTTTATTGTAGAGAGGCGCTTGATGCCATTTAAGAAATTAGTGAAGAGATCTGCCAAAAAAGCACTTGTTGCACCATACGGCATTTAAAATCAAAATTGAGCTCTGTAATAAGTGTGAGACCCTTCCTGGGTTTAATTTATTTCCTCTGTCAGGTTTATTGTCATGAATTTTCTGTCTGTCAGGTTTTTTGTCATGAATTTTCTGTAGCTGAGTTTTATACTCTGTGCTAGTGGCTAGTAAACCTTTTCTATTTTCTATAAAGAAGTTCGTAAGTAGATATTTGTTGATTGATCCTACTTTTCCCCCCTGTTCATAGAAAACAAAGGAAAAGTGTGCTGAATTAATTGTTATATACAATGCTTAAAATTGCTATTGGAAGCACTTACCAGCTTCACAAGGGTGCATGACCGTGTTAGCTGAGGTAAGAGTGCTTCACAGAAAAATAAGTATATGACTTATATCCTATGCCCTAGACTCTAGTAAGCCACGTTAGCTACAGAAAACTAATTGTCTGCTTGTCCTTTTGTGAAAACCCAGTTGCTTAACTGGTGACAGATAGGTAACAGATTGTGTTTCTAATCCATAACAGAAAAGAGTTTTCTGAGCACATGTTTTGAGCTGTGTCTCTTAACCAGTATGCAAAAGATAATGTTAAGGTAATGCACCATGCCATGTCAGTAATTATGGACCCTAATTCATTAAGAGTGGAACCCAGCACAACAAGATGTTAATTGCACTGCAGACCAGTGGTCATTAAAATTCATCCTTTACACCATGCTTACTGTAGCTGTTTTCTATTACAGAATTGATATGCTAGGTATGTCAGGGCTTGAACTCAGTGACTGGTGTGTTCCTACTGATTCTGAAATCTGTGTAAGAAGCCTTAATAGAATGTACATGAAGTGAAATCATCACATTTGTACGTTACATACCTGAGTGTGTGCTTGTGTGAATGTGTCTATTTTGAAAAGCCTCGACTGTCTGATGGAATGTGTAAGTTGTATCTTATTGGCATATGAAATAAAGGTACATTTCCTTATGTGTTTGGCCTTTACACAAAAAGGTTCAAGCCAGTTTAAAGAGAAACTCCAGAAAAATTAACAAGAAAAAAATACCCAAAGTGCATGATTTCATATAAAAGTTACTTGTAAATCTATATATATGGAGTAAATTCTTAATAAAATCCCATTCTCTGTGTAGGACATTCCAAGATGGGAGGTATCTCTCAGTAGTGCTGTTGCTTTCCCTACTGAACACCATGTTGTATGGTATCATTTTGTCAAGCTTCTCACAGACCTGTGACAAGATCTTTCTAGTACTTTTTTCCAGTCAACTTAATGTTTATGGAACTGAATTTATTGCTAGCTTACAGGATGCATCCAAAAATTTGTGTAGTACTCTTGTGCTATTTGAAATGCTTCTTTCCAAGCAGTAGAGCTCAATAGCACTGAACTACAGGGAGACAGCACAGTCAGAATTGGGAAACTTAGATGTGTGTATTATGTGCATATCTAACTGAAAATTTTATAGTCAATTTATTCTTTTCTTTGGGACCACATACTTTATACAAACAGAAATTGGAGCATTCTCTGTTGGCACTAACAAAAATACTTGTTGGGCTGTAAAAGTCCGGACACATCCAAGGTGACCTTTATAAAGTGACAGCAAATGTTCCAGGACTGTGATTCCCTCTGTAAGCTATTTCCTGCGAGCCCGAAAGACGAATGACTCAGCCAAGGTTAGGACTGTTGCATGAGTCAATTAATAAGGAGTTTAGCAATAATCCATTCTACCACTTCTAGAATATAGTCAGTTTTACCCTATAAGTCAAAATGGAGAATAAGCACTGACCCCTGCAGGCACGAAAAAAACAGTACTAAGAGCCCAGAAAGACTTACAAGGCTGGATGCAGAGGTTTTTTTTTTTAATGTCAGTGGTACTTTGGATATCTGTTTAGCTAAACCTCAGTGGAATTACTATTGCCTGAAGTTCTTCTAATATTAGACATGATTCTGAGTTTGCCACAGTGCAAATAAAGAGTAAACCAACTACTCTCAAGTGAACAGATTAGTAAAAACAATGGCAAGGCTAGGAACAGGTTGATTAAGTTTGTAATAATGAGGTTACATGGCATGTGTCAGGAGCCAACTTTCTCATGAGTTGTAGCTCTTTTAAATCAACTTTGAGCAAGGTAACCAAAATCCTTCTGTGCAGAACGGCAGATGTTCCAGTATGTCATATCAAAAAGTAATATCAAATGGTGTTCAATTCAGGTACCTGTAACTGCTCAAAACCCTCAGCGGTTTTGTTAGTTGTTGTTCTGCAGGTCCCAGGCTGTTAGAAAAAGCCACCTGAGTTGAGTTGCTTTGAAGCAATAACTGTAAAGGATATAATGTTTAATATACAGTTCATATAACTGGGGTAGATGAAGTTGGTACTTAACGGAAGATATCCCAAACGTGCCATGTAGGTTCCAGGAAACTGAACAATTTGTACCATAATTGGAGAAGATTTATAGGTCATTGTGATAAATTCTATTATTAATGGCGGGTGCATTTAAAAGAACAAAGAACTTACTGATAAGTAAGATGGTTCTATAACATGCATTTCATTATTAATAAAGAAGATAAGTTTACAATATCTGAAATGGCACCTTTAAGAACCTAGAAATCAAAGGCAAAAAATAGTCCAAAGCAGTTTGGAAACAGGTCTAGTAATTCCTTCAAATAACTGATTTTCAGATTTCTTGTGGAAAGGTGGATTGTCTTTTGCAAGGAAAAGCTGAGATGAAGAAGTATTTTGCAGAACTTCATACGTCCTGTAAAACACTGATCTCTAAAAGGATTTTTTAGACACTTAATTTCCATTTCTAATTAGAATTAGTTGCAGCCTTTGTGAACTTCCCCTTTTGCACTGTTGTTGATTGAAGAGGGGAAATGCAGTGGAAACTGGGCTTTAGAAGAAGTACTTAAAATTGTTGGTGTCCTAGAAGCTTTGGCTGTGTTTGTTAGAGTTCTTACCAGTTATGAACAACCACTTTCTTTACTGACAAATTTTCATAATCCTTTAGCTCATGATGGGGGAGAATAGAAGAGAAGGGAATAGAATATTACAGTTATGGATTATTATTATTTTTTTTTAACACAGCCCTAGAAGTGGGAACCTCTGACCCTGGTTTCAAACTGTGGTAAAGAAAAATATGGGAGAAAAAGTGGGAACAAGGGTCAAGAATCAAAAAATAATCCATAGTAAACAGCTAATTGAGTTCTCCTGTTGGGGTATTGCCTAGAATTTAACACAGTCTTCCACTTTGTGGTGTAAACTTTGAAAGAAATACTGCTGATAAGAGGTTGGACTTTTTCAGGGATGTGGTGGTAGTGCTGATCTTTTCTGACTCTTGCAACGTTCCTATAAAACTGATCCCAAGCAATCTGATTTTTTGTCTTTATTCCTTGTCTCCACCCAGTTTATCCATTGCTCAGTTGCACAGCATGTTTTGTGCTGCAAGGCCGGCGATTTAAAACTTGTGACTGATCATCACTATACTATTATTCTTTTTTCTTCTTAGGTGGAAATGGCTGCATAAATTTTTACTGTAATTGCTACATTAATAATACAGGTATCATTGACAGCAGTTAGATGTCTTTAAAATGTTGGTAAGAAAACCCTTTTTCAGGCCTGTGATTTTGCTGCTATGGAAACTTTTGGTCAGTTTTTTACAGGAATTGTGTTATTGTAGGTACCTCCTTATAAATTCGGTAGGTTTTTTGTTACTTTGTTTAGATTAAATTTTCTTTTCTATTTGAAGATAAATTGCCAAACATTCTGAAATGTGAAATTGCAAAGTAGTGTAAGAGAAGAGTTTTTTATGTGTGTTCTGTAAAAATCTCTCCCCTGTGACATTATTGATATTATTGATATATGAAGCAGAAAAATAAGAAGACTTTATTAACACAACAGGAAGAAGCTACAGATTAGCTGTATATTGCAATAAATGTCTGTGTTAAAGTTATGAATTGGCATCAGACCAAAGTGAATAGTCTTTCTCTTTTGTCTAAAAAAAGCTCACTGGGGGACACTGGTTAGACATGGCAGACACAAATCTGTCTTAAATTGAGTTTCTTTTTCAATCCAGTTAGACAAATTAGCTACTGATAAAGTAAGTGTTTAAAATGAATACACAACCCTTCATCCAAACTCATTGTGAAATACTTATGTTCCAAAGGCATATTTCAAGCAAAAGCTCCCAGGCAGAACAATACTTCTGTTTAACTGGACCTGTGTATTTTCCAGCCTCCATTTTCAACTGAATTCACCCTATAACTGCTTACAAATGATGCTTCTGAAGGGAGCTGCTATGAATATAGTGTGGACTTGCCAGATAGTCCTTACTTTCTGGTCTTCTCTGCATATCTTTCCCTGCACTGAATCAAGCTTTAGAAAATGTTCACAAGTGTAAAAACCTTGTGCACTGCCAAATTTACGTGCACTGTATTCTTCTATATGAGTAGGCCTCTGTATAGGATGAGCAGTTCAAGCTGTACATACAGTCATAGTAAGTAATTTCTTTTTTCTTGGACATATTGGTGTATTATCTGTCATTCTGTCTGTGTTTGAGTAAAATGGTCAATTTCTTACTTTTTCATTGTTACAAATCTGAGAAAATTACCCTTCCTGATATGTAATCCAAATGGATCCTTATTACTTTTATTCTTGGGGCATTATGCATCATTTCACAATAAACCAGATGCATGGAAATCTTGGGGTGGGGAAAAAAAAGTGTAAAAAAAATGTAATGTGATGGTTCATTTCCTGAAATTACAATGTTTGTCAGAGGTAATAATGATCGCTGCATTTCTCAACTCAGAAATAAGCCAGGACATCTGAAGATGCGAGGGTTAATCTTGGATAAAATACATTTACTCAGTTTTAATGCGGAAGTGTCAGGGCTGATCAGAGATGAAGCCTGGTAGAAGTTTTATTCTCATGTCATAAGATTTGATTTTATCTCATGTCTAGAGGCATGTAATACGCATATCTTAAGTGGTTATGTAGGGGCTTATATATAGTAGGTGCTTGTATTTTACTGTACAACACACAGGGTCTCATTGTTCATTTCCCACGTACACAATGAGCAGCTGTATAGTTTGGGTTGTGAATTCACAGTACTGACAAGGTGGGGAGAGGACTTGAAGAATTTTGCATTTCAATTTTTCTTCTTTTTTTAAAAAATAAATACTGGCAACCCATTTTCTGGGGTCAAGAAATTAATTCAAGAGGGGAGCTGATGAGAGCCCCACACCTATAAAAGAAGCTGCAGTTGGCATGGCAGGGTGGGCAGAAAGGGCATTGTACCTCTGCTGACTGGGCTGGGTAGCAGTGTTATCTACCCAGCTGAAGTCTGTCCCCCCAGTTGGTGGAGCTTCCCAAGCAGAGCTCCAGTGGGAACATGCTGCCACCCAGTTGCCAGGCTGTAGATTGTGCCCTACTCCTATACCAGCAATGGGTGTCAGCAGCAAGCACATCTGTGGAAGAGGAACTCCTGCACTTGGGATCAGTGCTCAGGAGGATGGGAGTAGGCTGCGGAGAATCAGAATTTCTGGGTTTTGGTAATGGGATGGTCTACATGATACCTGGCCTGCTAGCCACAGATGGGATACATCATTGTCGAATGGGGAAAAGGATCTTCACACAAGTGTTAGCAGGGGTCAACAAGAGAGTTTTAAACTAGATTTGAAGGAGGAAAGGGATAAAACCAGGCTCACAAGTGATAAACCATGGGTGGCATGGCAGTATTTGGGGGGTGCTGTGCTAGTGAGGTCCTTCAGTCTGCTCCACAATGTGCTGAGTAACATTGGAGCATGTTTGGGTGTCTCAGTATAAGGACATCAAACTATTAGAGTGTGTCCAGAGGAGGGCAACCAAGATGGTGAAAGTCTTTAGGGCAAGACTTATGAGAAACAGCTCAGGCTACTTGGTTCATTCCACTTAGAGAAGAGAAGGCTGAGGGGTGACCTTATCACAGTCTACAACTTACACAGAGGGGGAAGTGGAGAAGCTGATCTCTCTCTGGAGCACTCTTGACACTTATGAAACCAATAGCAACAGAGTTTACACTATGGGAGCTACACTCTTGTCAGGCTGTGCATGTGTTTCTGATAAGATTTAGATGCCATAAAAGCAATGCTCATGCTATTGATTAAAATTTAGGCTTTGTAGAAGTAAACACCATGTAAAAATGTTTGTACAGTCAAGGAGACAGCTTCCAATTTAGGAAATACCAACATTTTTGTCCAGGAAAGAAGACAAAATATCTCTTTCTGCAAAAAGCAGGAAATGGAGCTGAGCAAAGAGCTGGAAGCTCTGAAGAGGGTTCTCTGCTTACTCCAATGCCCTTACACTAGTCCAAAGCAGACACTTAGTTCACACAATTAAATTACTTTTCTGCATCACCAGAGCAATGCAGATGGGAAGAACATAGCAGATTCCATTCATGGGTTGCCTTGAATTTTTCAATGTATGTTTTGTCTGAGTCAAAAATTAGCTCCAACTTTTTAATTGCAGTACTAGAATACTTTTAACTGCACAGACTGGAACACTGGCTTCGACAGTGGAAAATGAGCTAATTTGAGTAGTATTAAACAATTGCTGTTAGAATTGAGCAATAAAAGACAGAAAAATGAAATAGTAGACTATTTCAGGGGTTGTGTATTTGATAATGGTCCACCTCTCCTGCAAGCAGGCATGCGAAGTTAATGTTGACCTGACTGATAAAACTGACCCAAAGGTAAACTTTGTGGAAAAATGACCCTTTTAAATGCAGACAGCCATGTAGATTTGGGAGAATTGTGGTCCATCAGAATGCATTCCAATGAAATTTGTTCATGCAAAGATGTGTGACCATGCCTGTTCACAGGGCACTGCTGAAAGAGGTATGGAGGTCACCATGAGGAAGCCATTTCTTGTATTTTGCCAGTAGGTCAGCCTAGTTATTGCCCCATGAGTCTCTCTTTGGGAGAACTGCAACAGCTTTGCCAAACTTGCCTCAGTTTCAGAGATACCTGCCACATGTGCTAACTGCAGTAGTAGCTTACCCTGTTCTTTGTCTTACAGGTTTTCCCATTTTACATGCATTCTATGCTTTTTAGAGTAACAATTAATTCTCATCCTACTTCCTGCTGTTTCTTTTTCCTCATGACTGCTTTCTTTTTGGCATAGCAAGCCCTTCTGGCGCCCAGTACTTAGAAGGCAATTTACATGCCAGAGGGACAATGGTTTCACAATTTGAATTTCTCAGCTAGGTACTTTATACAGAAGAGGATGTTTGGCACATTTTCCATTGGGACCAACCAAAGCCTGCTGTCTGCTGTACTTTATTATAATGGGAAGTATCCCTTTATGTGATCTTTTGTATTTATTTTATAAGCTGACATTATGAAGGCTGAAACTCTGTCATTGCTATTTATGCTGTATTTGTGCTTTTGAATAAAAAAGAAGAGCATCTGCATAGACAAGGCTTATGGGAACTGTTCATACACCCGTATTTCTCATCTTGGTGTATGAAGTGTGTTACATGAAAACCATTAACAAATCTTAATCCTGTTTATGCTTCAGAAGATCCCTCTGGGCTTTAATTTTTTCTGACAGTAGAGACTGAACTCTTTATGAAAACATTAACAGTTAGAAAGGATTTTCACGTTAAGTGAAATAAAATAATTGGATTTTATTCAGAATGAGATTCTACAGAGCGGCTTATATCGTGTATTGCTTTTACGCCCTTTCACTACAAGGATTTAAAAAGGCAGGTGTAAATGTCAGTTCTGCAAAGAAAAACTATGTGGCCGAGAGTCTTCGATTAATTTCTTCATCAAATGAATATATTGGTAATGCAATTAAGAATGCAACAGCAATTAGCTGTTTATTGAAGTTTCTAAGGTTATTACTGAATGTATATTTCTGCTCTTCCCCCATATTATATCTTTCTTTTTTTTTTTTTTTAAGTAGCTTCTGCTCATTTTGCTCCATTTGCAAGAATAATCATAGAATAATGTGCAACCTCTAATCCATTCTTTTGTTTCTGCTACACAGGAGGGTATTGAAAGAAAACAAACAAATGTATGATTGAGTCTTTCTACATATGAGCTAAAATATTACAACATACTTGGAAGATTAATGTGATTGCTGTAATCTGAAAAAAAAATCTAACAAAGGAAGATAGAGAAGGAAACATGCATGCATGATGTTTAAAGTCAGTAGCATACTTTTAATATGTCAAGTATTTTGTCTCTTGAACTTCAGAACATTGGAGCAGTTGCATATAAACTATTTGTAGTATGCAAATTGCAAGCTACTATGAAGCTGGTCTGGGAAATGCAGTTTGCAGAGATTACATTTTAAGTAACTTCATAGGCAGGAGATTTAATTTAGAATTCTTACAAGCAGTTTGACATAAGTATAAACATTTTGGTAAATTAATTAGCAGGAAGGGTGAGAGTTTCAGGCTCTGGTTCTAGGAGTCGTTTTCAAACACTGTAACTCAGATAAACTTCCAGGTAGATTAAATTAAAACTTCATCCCTTCCCAAAGGCAGCTTTCTTGAGGCATGAGTGCATCACAGCAGTCTTTATCTGTGGAAGAACTGCTTTAGAAGAACCTTAACTGACAGCTTGGTAAAAAGGGTAATTCCTCTTATAGTTCAAATCTCCATTTTCCTAATTCATGCTTTTTTTTTTTTTTAATATAGTACCTAATTAATATGTTTCAGAACTTGCTGTTTTTCTAGACTAAAGTTTGTTCTGTAATTTCTCTCCAATGTATAGTGAAATCAGGCAAATCTGAGAGTAATGGTTTCATAAGAGCAATAAGTCTGGATAAGTTAGTGCTGAAGATAAGTTCAGGATCTTACCAGGAATTCTTCCCATTTCAATTTTCTTTTTTTTTCTTCAGGAATGAAAAGGTATGAAATGCCAGTTAAACTCACCCCTAGTTTGTTTTCACATATGAACACAACAGAGCACAAATAAATTCTGTGGACCAGTTCACTGAGTAACTTGCTTGTCTCATTGAAGTGCTTTGGGTTTTTTTCAAGGTCTGACACCATAGAACTTCAAGTCAGCTTTGACAAGAAGCATAATCTGTTTGTGCCTTGATTTTCCAGCTGTATGTGGGTGACAATAATTCATCATTTTTCTTGGCTGTCAGTCAGGACTTGCCTGCAGCTGTATACTTACATTATAGTTGTCACTTGGGCTGCTTGGAACTAAATAATATCACAGGTGATCCTAAACTGAAGTTGAACCTTAAATACTTATGTTTAATCTGCTTTATCCTGTCACATGTTCTTTGACTGCAGGACCCAGGTATGTGGCTTGCAAAGCAGGATCTTTATTCTCTCTTCGTGGATTTTGGGTGGTCACGAGTGATAAAGAGAGTGTTGTTCCAGTTGCCACTCATCACTGGATACTCAATATTTTGTACATATTTATAGTTTCCTTCTGTAGCTCTGCAAAGCTGTCATTCTCTGAGTTAAATGCAGTAAATAGCTCTTGCTGTAAATTTAACTTCTCAGCTATTGATTTTCTTTTGCATGAATGGTTCACCATGAATTTATCTATTTGGTAGTGCTTTGGAGAGGAATTTTGTTTCAACTTCTATGCACCACTTCCTTATGAAATGCCTATCTTAATGTTTACTTGTCTTTCCAGTCATTTTTTGTACTAGGAAACAGTGGTAAGTAGTGAACTGATGATGTGGTGTAGTTCTTCAGCTTTGTCATTTGGTAGAATTTTCAAAGCACAGCAGTAACAGGTGTTGTCATCATAAGTTTGGAAAGAATATCCAAACCAGAAGGATTTCCTGGTTTTTGCATTCAGGCCACAAATAGACTGCTGTTGTCCTTTGTTGTTCCTTTGAAGCATCTCTCCCTAAAGAACAGGAAAGAAAGCCACATCTTCAAACTGTAATCATATCTTCTTATGACTGTATTGCCCCAGTGAGTTCTAATTCAGAAGCCTCTTCCCATCCCTTTGTCCATTTGCAAGGTTTTGTCTCTTGAAAACAATTGAAATGGGGGAAGTACACATAACTGTTAGAAAACACTAGCAAGGCAAACTGTTCTTGAATGTCTTTGGATAAGATCAAGGAAGCAAATGAATAATAAGGCTTTTACCCAGTTGTGATCACCTGGAATCACCAAAACCACTCTTTGCCATCTGTCTGGCTTTACTGGGATGTGTTTGGAAGCATAGTTTGGGGGATTTGCAGCACAAAATGAGGGGATAACTTCTCTTCTGTACCCTTTGCTTTCACATGGAAGTCCTTGAGAAAGGGAGGGTTTGTTCTGCATGGTTTTGCCTGAGCCCCTACATTGTTGCTCTGGTGGCTGAGAGCTTTCTCCTGCTCTTGGCTACGTAAGTGCAATTCAGATATGTATGACAGGAATCTTTATCTGTCAAGAAACATCGTTAATTACCCGTGAATACAGTGTGTTGAGATGGTGCAGTTTGACAAGGCAAAACCCATACTTTTTCCTAAGTGAAACCAGTTTTTTTCACCTATAAAGTCACCTTCATCAGCAGTAGCCTTTGTCACATCAGGTGGATCCCAGCATTCTGCTACACGAAGCTCCTTTTATGCATCTAAATCTTTATCCTAATTCCTACAACCATGAAATAGAGGCAATAAAAACATTTTAGTAGGAATTCTCTTCTAGATCTTCAGAGTACCTGTTCAAAAATATATCTGGATTCGTTCACTCCTAGAGCAGGAGCAGATCTTATGCTTTTTAGCTGGGATGGGTTTGCCCCTTGCCTACCTTGCCTGCCCTGAGGCCACTGTGCAGACACAGTACCCTCCTGGTTGTGGTGTGCTATGGTGCTGGGTTTGACTTTGGCATGTGTGCAGGTAAAATGATTGAGAAATACTTGACCAAGCTGACCCACTAATGTTCTGATAGGAATGGGTGCTACAATCTGCAGTGGAAGAGCTGCCTCTACTCTTCAGGTTTCTTAGTAGAAGATAGCTCTTTTTTAAGAGTCCCCTACTTTGCCTCTGCTTTGTGATGTCAAATACCAATGGCACGCTAACTGCAAATGGCATTTTTTTTTCCACTTAGATTTCGAAATTTGAAATTCAGTGGAGAGAATCAGAGTAGACCAGAGTTGAAGTTGCACCAGTAGTTTGGTGAGCTGTGAAATGCCTTGGCAGAATATGAAATTGCTTTTGATCTCCCCCTGATTTGGAACATGCACAGAGATAGACTGTTGGGACACAGGTGAAACCTGGGCATGGAGGAAAACATACTGTCAGCAGTACTTCCCTATATCTTCACTCTGCTTGTGTGTTACTACCAACATTGGGGTATATGACTGCCATGAAATTTACTGCTCCCGTAAGCCAGTAGTGCTAATAAGAGGCTCAGTGATTTCTTTTTACATTTAAGGAATAGTTTAGCATGATGATTAATGTGCCAACTTAAGAAGAGAAATAATGTAGAATTCTTGCCTATATTAAGTTATTAAAAGTAAAAATATTTCTCATATAAGAGCAGTAGCTCCAGCTATTATTTGTAATTGGTGTTTCTAGATTCCTACTCTTAAAATGGATGACGTACTGTTCAAAAACTTGAAGATGTTTTTGCTAGTTTAGAAAGACACCTTTGCATTACAGCATCAAATAGGTTTATGTCTTTTAACTTATGTGTACTGTAAAAAGCAGTGCAGCTATTCAAGGCTTAAATTCTTTTTGCCGCCAATATAAAGAATAAAAGAAGGAACATGTACCAGGTATGCACAAAATGACAAAATTGCTGGCTACCACATATCTCTAATACTCATTTCACACCTGTTTCTATTGATAACCTTATGGCCTATGAACAAAAGCACTTTCAGGTTGGTTTAGTTTGGTTAAATTCCAGGAATCTGGTGGATAAAGAGTATGTACATATTTTCCAGCATTACGCAGCTTTCGCTGTTTTCAGAGAGGAGTATAGAGAGATATCAAGAGGCAGGCATAAACGTGTCAGTCAACGTGCAGAATTGGTATTTTATCATCTTGGTTATTCCTTACCACTTTCAACGGTAGCCACCCACAGGGTGTCTTGGAAGTATTGGAAATTAATGCTGGTTAAAATGTCAAACATTTTTTTTAGGATATAACACATACCAAATTGGAAATAAAGTAATGAAGTATAGAATGTTCAGCCTATTTTTTAGATGATGCTGTGGGGAAAAATGTTGTCTACATGGATAAGATTACCAGTTGGCTCACTTTATCGGCCAAGCAGGATAAAAACAAAGAATAATAGGGACTAAGATACTCCATCTTGAATTTTCTTCCTTAAAACTTTTGCTTACTTCAGTGACTGCCTCAACAATTATATTGATCCTGCAGTCTCAGTAGCAAACATCTTAGTGACTTCAATGGTTTGTGTTCATTTTATTCTTGTGTAGCTTAATCATCCTTGTGGGATCCACAGGGTTCCTCTCTCTTGGTAGTGAACTGATCACCATTTGTAAAAGCAGGCTTCTACAGCGTGAGACTTGCAATTATTTTAGTTATCCTCACTTAGTTTGCTTTAAAAATGAATTTAATATTCCTGTCTTATACTTTACATTTTCATTTTCTCTTTATTATTACTGTGGTAAGAGTACATGACTCATGACAAGCAAGTTGTGCATGTGAAAAACTCTTACAGGCTTATCCTAAGGAGCAAGATAAAGATATCCTACCAGTCACCATGCATTTTCAACTGCTTTGCAAGTGCAAATCAGAGGTCCAGTAGATATAGATTGGCTCTTCCCTGTTTTCTGGCACAGGGATAAAGGTGTTAATCATCTGTCCCACAGTGTTTGCCTTCATTTAGATGAGTTGCTTCATTTATCTCAGTTATGAAGGGCTTTATTCAGGAGTTATGGGGTGAAGGAGGAACCATCTTCATGAGGTTAATGAATTCTGACTGTATTTTCTGTTTTCTGAAAACAATTTATAATATTACAGGACTTATAAAGTAATTTAGAAGGAATTTTTTTGTGTAAACCGTGCTCTCATCTAGAAATTTCTGTTTCCTTGTCTTTTTTCTACATTGCATTTGTTCTTGAAATTAAACATAAAGGCTTGACAAATGATGCTGTTTAAAAAAAAAACCAAACAAACAGTGCAGTCTGTAGCCCATTGGTTCATTTTGTCTGATGGATGATACTGAAAATTCAAAATGTTGCTTCTAGAACTAATAAAAATGTCTCTAAGGAGATCTTATTTAATTATCTGCAGCTACATTTTGTGAGTAAATGTTGTTTTGCTATATGACCCTAGCCAGGCTGAATATTTATTTCAGCAAAAGATCGACAGTGGTTCTACTGAGAAGGAGAAAAGCATAGAGACTGTGCTTGGGATTTCATTGAAACCCTCACACTAGTGATGGTCAAAGGCTCTTCTAAAGCAGCCTGTTCTGAGGTTATCTTGACTGTGCTTAGTTACATCAATTTACAGTGCTGCTGCATAAAGCCTTCCAGGAGAAGAAAGATAGTGGCTTTGCTGGATGTGTGTGTGAGATAATCACCTTCCTTGTAGAAACACCACTGTAGTAGTTTTGAGAGGCTGCTACCAGATGTTAAAGTGTGGGAGATGCAGGTACATTGGTTGCAGGAGAAGGGATATTAGGATGAAGAAGAAGTGAGATAGAATCAAAAAATTCCAAAGACATATATCCCTGTATTGCATAAGAGAAATATGAACTATTTCTGGCAACTCAAAGAAACAAAAATATGCATTCTGCATGCTGTAGGTCTTCCCTGCCCTTCACTAGATTCACCAGAACGAGACTCTTTCTCTTGGGAGATGTCACAGGAAGGAGGAGTTTTATCATTTTTGCCATCTTTGGACAAAGCAGTATTTGCATTCTGAGCTTTGTTTAATAGACAATTGAGCAAAGATAGTGATCCATGTTTATGTGGCTTAGCCTGAGTAGAAGCTGTCCCCTTTGCTACCAGCCAGTGTTATCTGGTTTTAAATGTCAAGTATCCTTCAGTGTGCACAAAAAAGAAGATGAGATAGGATTCACATAGGCCTATGCTAGAAACAGAGTTGTGGCTGCAGGAAATGGTTATTCACACCTCTGTGCAAGCTTTAAGGATACTGACCAAAATGATGTACAGAGAGCACCTCTGATCAGAGTCTGTAATGTTGTATATTGTATTGAAGTCCTGACATTAGTCTTAAAGCTTAGACACTCTAGACTAGTGCCTAATTATAGCATGGATGAAGCTTCTTTATTCTAGGCATGTTTTCTGCTTGTTTTTTTGTTTTTTTTTTTTTTATTACAGTTCCTATCAGAATATCTCGTTGCTTGTTCAGATACATGAGAAGAAAAAGTTCTTTTCTAAAAAAAACTCCAAACACCTTGACACACAAAAAGAAAGAAAAATACCCAAGAACACCCCCCCCCCCCAAACCCCTCACATTATCACAACAATTAAAATTTTTATATTCAAGTAACAAAAAGAAAAACAAAAGAAAAATGTTCTGGTAATTGCAAGTGAATTTCTTGTTCATCCTTCTGTTACCCCCTGCTAATTAATTGTGCTTCTTTCTCTTCTGCAAGTGTCCAGTGTGTAGATGCGTGACATCTTCCCTGTTGATGCATGCACAACCTAAAGTGTCCCTAAATTTTTTTGTGTCAGATTTAGAGAACAACAGCCTGGCCAGTAATATGTATGCTAATGTAAGTGTCTGATGGATTTCTGGTCCCTGAAAGCAAAGGCAGGAGGATGGCCTTGCATTAGCAACACAGAAGATTCAGTCATAAGTCAAGAAATACTTAAGTTCCAAGAGTGTGCAATGTCTATATGTGCACAGGTATATCTTTTGAACTGTCTTCTGCTTTCAAAATCAATAGGGTGTGCTTAGATCGAACTTTCAAGCTGTATCTGGCAAAAGTAAGGGCCAGAAATTGATACTTTGTGGTTCTTTAATTAAAAATATTCAACTTATCCTATAATCTGGAGTGGTATTGCCAAGTGGCTTGAAAATAAATGAGTTGGCGTGTCTAGTTTTAATCTCAGTCTAGTTGGAGCTTTGGATAGCAAGTTTTGACACACTCCAACTATTACTAGGGCTGCATGTTATTAATGGTCTCCTGGCAAAGAGTTTCCAAAATTAGTAACTAAAAATATTAATTGTTCTTTTATATGATGTATCTATAATGTTTCACAGAAGAAATGCTATGAAATTTATTATAAAGTAGTAATCATACTAAATTATTAACAGTTTCCTTAAAGCAACATTTGGAAGTGTTTTTTCATTGTCATTTTTTATTACAATCTTGAATGAATTAATGGTAAAGGTTATAACGGTACTGTTAAGTTAAAATAAATTATGTTCTGAAAGTTGCTGTTATTTACTGCGTAAACTTTGAATATGTGCACTGCAAAAGAATTCAGACATCAGATGTTAAATTCAAATCCTGGGTCAGATATTTTCAGTGAGATGATCCTTTTCTAAACTTGCATGGTTTTGCACAATATTGCTCTGCATGTTGTTCTTAACCTTAAATAAGGCTTGTATCACGAACTATAAGCAATTACAGTAACTCTAAATATTCAGGCAGAGTCCCAAATGAAGAGAGTTAACAACCAGAGAGTAAGCAACTGAAATAAACATTTAATTTTGATGTGATGAACTCAAAACACATAGCTAAAAGGTAGGTGACCTAATGTCCTGGAAGTAAAGAGAGAGAGATGGAGCACAGGCGAACGAATAAAGCTTGTCATGGGACACAGCTCATGAGCACTTATCAAGTAACACTGCATCAACACAGAAATATTTTAAGCAACAAGCAGTTCATTGCTAGTATTGAAGTTCTAGCATGCTACTTCCTTCTGTGTGCTAGTGTACAAATAGATTTAGAGATATTTAATTATGATTCAGAGACCTGAGCTTTGGTATGTTGTAGTCAACCAAACCAAATATCTCTTTTTCGTCTGCCTCTGGCTGCAGTTTGCTAAATTTTAGATTGACTTTTTCATAGCAGGTCACATTATAGGGGAGAAGAGAGAGGAGGAATGTTTTATTCTATATAAGAGGGCAGTAAAGAAGCACTGCTGAAGTGCTTTAGTCTAACTAAATATTCCGATTATTTTTTAATCACTTGCTTACAACCAAAAGGAAGATTTTGAAGGACATTGAAGAGCAAATGCAGAGAAATTCCATGTAGGTAGGCTAATTCCACCATCTGATACAATAATATGTTTCTGTGGTGTCAGTGATTATGACATGTAAGAACAAAGCAATTAGGTTAATTTATACATTAATTAGTTTATTGCTTTCTTTTTGTTTGGTCTCTAGTGCCTTTGCTTAAAAAATTAAGCATGTTCTTCTGGAGGGGTTTAATTTCACTGGTTAAATTGAGTGCATACATTTCAACACCTGCCTTGTAATTGAAGCCATCTGAATGAATACAAGTCTTCTGGTAGTTTGAGAGGACACTTGCAAGGAAATAACACCTGAAGGGTTCCATGACCTTTTAATCTCCACGTGTACTTGGGAATTTGTTCTTAGTAAGTTATTGGCCTCTATTTATGCTAGTGACAGTTTTTGTAAGTTGATGCATTGACTTGTGCAGTGTTCAGGGGAGAAGTGGAGACTTTGAGCTTCTGGAAACAATGCGAGTTGTTCCTGAGACTTTTTTATGCTTGGAAGCTTTCAGTCTCTTACATTTGTTTCAAGGCAACATACATCTTTATATGAACTATTTATTTCACACTGGTACCTGGTACTCTTCGTAGACAAGATCCAGCTAACTGTTTAGCTTAAAGTGTTAAAGCTACAGTTCTTGGGCAGTTGTTGCGGATGAGGTGATACACTTCATTTGTAAGAGAGAAGTAGCAATATGTTTATTGACATAAGCCAGCGATTTAAAAAAGTTTAATGGTAAGTGTGATAGTGGTTTAACAAGATTCAGCGGCAAGGTATACATGAGTGTTTACTGCATAGAGAAAACTGACAGGGAGCCGCTCCCACTGAGTCATGGGTTTTGGAAAGGACCCCCTTGCTTTCTAAACTCCTCCTCAGAGAGGCGTCTGGGTGTGGCTGGATCCAGACTTAGTCCATGGTTTATGTTTTAAGGATAATATATGCACAATGAATCCTTTCATTGTGCTTATCACATCATTAAGCTCATCACAGATAAATTTCAAAGTTTAGCATGATATTAATCATTTACATAGTATCTAATGCAGTAAGGATTTTCCTAACCTTGGGGAGTTAACCTTGAGAGGTGTCCCTATTCATGGGGAGATCCTGATGTTCAGCCACTGCCATGCAGGAGAGCTCAACCATCCCTGGGCTGGCCACTATTTTATGGAGTAAGATTATTGACTCATAGTCACATTTTCATACCAGCTATATTTTGGGTTGGTGTATGCTCAACTAGCCTTCAGCTGTTGAGCATGACTTATGTCCCTTAGTTCTTGGGTAAGATTTGTGGCCCTTAACTACTGTGTTGTTAGCTGTCTTCCCAGAGTCCAGCATGGCCAAATGCAGCTGTCAGGACCACCACTGGCTATTGCTTAAGCAGAAAAGGGATGGGGAAGAAGCAAACTGGTACAGCAGCTTTTATGAAGTTACTCTGAAAGGAAGTTTATTTTTTCTGTTCTACACACTTCATTTACGATCACTTTTGGTTGGAGCCCAGCAAGCGTATATCATTTAACTGTGGGAAAAAATGAGTATTATAGCATGTCTAAGTCTGCCCAGAACTGTTAATCATGAAACAACAGATTTCACATCAGTGAATGGACTGAGCAAGATTTAGATTTCTTTTTCACTTCTTGCTTGAAAACACTGTTCTTTTTTTATAGGTTCAAAAGCTCCTCTAGATGTATGGTTTAACTCTTAGGTTGCCTTTTGTGGAGTCAGGAGTTGGACTCAGTGATGCTCATGGGTCCCCTCCAACACAAGATATACTATGAGTCTCCGTGATAATACGAAACAAATACATGTATGCACATCCACTACTCAGCTAGCAGGAACACATACTACTTGCAGCTGCTGTGCCAGGAACAGCATGAAGCTGTTTGTCAGCAAACTTCATTAGATAACTAGTGTATTTAATTAGCATTGATGCTAAATTTCTTATGTTGTTTTGTTACTTTTCTTTAAAGCAGGCTTTTGAAGTCACTGTGGCTGTTCATGTTTGTAAGTGGAGTTGGAAATTTTTGCAGAAGATTAATTCCACAATGTTTTTTAAAAACCTTGAGAAGAATCAAAGTTAAGAATTAAAAAAAACTCTAGTGTATTGCTGTCTTTTAGGAATGGACATATCGTAGCATGCACATTCTGGATGTCTTTATAAATTATGTCCCTGAATCCATTACATGCTTTCATTTTTTCATCATAAAAGAGAATGTAACATAAAAGCTCTTTTAACAATAACATTAGGTTCCAACTATTTTACGTGATAATGAAGTAGGATGGGTTTTAAAGTTGCACTTTCTTCCTGAGATATTAATCAAATTCCCTGCATAAAGTAGATGGAAGGTATCCTCTGAATTTAAACACGAGTCTTTCCTGTTCATTATTCTTAAACTGTTAGAGGGCAATGAGAAGGGATACATTTGTTTAATCATACACTTTCACCAGAATGAAGGTCCATTATGTAGATTCCATTATAGAGTATTGAATGTTATCTTCATTCAGAAAGCTGTGTTTGTAATTACTGATTTATTCGGTGATTATATTATGTTACTGCTGCGTATTTCATTGTGTGAAAATGTACAGAATTAATAATAAATTTTAGGATTACTAGTTGGAATTTTCTGAATGCCACAGAGTTTTAACTGCGTAATTATTGTACAGATGTCCATTAACTCTTAACTGCTTGTCTTTGCTGGTATTTTAGTCCTCTTTCTTCTAATCCCTGGCATTCAACTGCCATCTAATCCTGTAAGCATGTGCATTTTTTGCAAGTGGAGGAATATGTGTGACTATAGTATTATAATTGACAGGATGATACTGGAGATGTTTGTGTCTGTTCTCAAGCCCTGCAATGGTCAGAAGCCAAGACATTTCTGTAATTGGACCCAGACCCAGAAGATTTCCCTGTATCACTTGGCCATGGATAAAGGCAGGGTGTAGGGCTTGGGATGTAAGGAAAGCAAGCAGACTGCTAAAGGTATTCTACTTTGTGTATTTTGTAAATATTAAGTAGGCCTTTAAACTGACTGTTATGTATCTCCAATGAAACCTTCAGCCAACATAAAGTGTAATGAATTGCCTGCTTGCTTCACAAAAGTATTCTTAACACTTAAAAGCTTCATCAAAAGGTAACATTTTGGTTTATGCAGTAGTAATGTAGTTAGATGATTCCCAAATATTTAAAAAATAGGTTAGGCAGGACTCAGAGTGGTTTGTCTCCTTTGTAAAGAATATGAGTTTTTCCACTTAATTGTTTGATCTTGGAAATCTCTCTTACCTAATTCATGACTCTGAATTTACAAAAAAACGCTGACCTGTAGTAGAATGTATTTGACAATTTAAGCAAGGGAAACTAGTTTGGTAGCTGAATGAAAGGGAAGCACTTCTTGGAACGCAATCGTTATATCAAATCTCCATCATGATTTTCTTTTTCTATTTTTTTTCTTTTAAAAATGCTTTTGACCTCCTAAAATCCTGAAAGTTTTATGTTCTGTTTGCACAGTTTCTAAAAGCAAGACATGAGCATTGAGAGCGGAGATCAAAGGTGAAGAAGAAATGTTTTGATCTAGAAGGTGACAGTGGCAAACCAAATTCATATTTCTCCTTTCCTTCAGAACTATAAAATTTGCTGGGCACGCTTGAATGCCTGTCTTCTTTATAGATTAGACCAAAATTTTGTTGTTCTGGTCCTTTCATATGAGTTGGTAATCTTCATGGAGTGAGATTTGGAGAGGAGACTAAATACTTTTAGCTTTTATCTGTGCTCAGGCAGCGTCCAGTCCAATGTACACCGTGTTTACAAAGGTTGAAGTGACTTTGGTCATAAATGGTAGTTTCATTCTTTGTCCAAAGAAAAGCTAAGCCACCTTTAGTTTATTTCTGATCCAGAGATGTAAGGTGAGTTACTGCTTGCTTTTGTGCAAAATTAAGCTGCAATTTATATTTTGTGCACCAGTCATAAAATAGTTTCAAGAATGATCCCCCGCTGATATTTTTTTTCTGAAAACAGTTAAAAAGACTCAAATTGTCTACCGAACTCACAGTGCCCAGGCAGCCTCATTTACTTTTCTTGCTTTGTCTGTAATGCTTTATTTCCTACTGTACTAAGAGTACTTGAAATTAGAAGACTGGGGGGGCTTATTCAAGTAGCTACTTTTTTGGACGTTGTCTGATTCCTGTATGGTGTTACATTACCTTGTTTGCATCACATTTAAGTTCCCCTGATAGATTCCAGGAGGAAGAAAAGGACTGAAATCTCAAGTGTTGTGTTTTTGTGTGCTTGAGCTCTCGACTCATGTAGAATTTAGAGAAAGGAAATAAAGGTTTTCTATGCCTTCAGCTGTACTTTTCCAGCAGCTGAGAAGTACTTTTTTTTTTTTTTTTAAATTTGATTCCATATTTCAAGATCACCGGGTTCTAGCCCAAAGGAAATCTTTATGGCTTTGATAGAAACCTTTGGAAGAAAAAGGGCTATAATTGAAAAGGCTGACAGTTTCTCAGCTTACAGCAGTGCTAGCCATTAAGTTTGTGTGCACATTTGTGTTTGGGTGCATAGTTTGGTAGTGACAGATACTGAACATTGTTTTTCTAAAGGCTGACCTTGAAAAATCATAGCATCAGAGTACCAATAAATGATACATAGTTCTAAAGGCTGTAAAATGTCAAGCAATATGTACCTTATGACATGATACAATTTAGTATTCTGAGATGTCACCCTTAGAACTTCTGAATCATTCTCTGTTAGAACAGAAGTACCATTGAAAAATCATGTAAGACAGAGAGAGATACATGTTTTGATGCCAAAGAATGCTAATATGGGTAATTAGCCAACTGCTTCTGTTCTGGTTACCTTTTTAACTTCTCAGTATTGCAAAGGCTGCATTTTTAGAACTGAGACGTTTGGCAACTTTTATCCTCATTGAACAGATCTGGAGACTATTTAGGCACCTAGCAGTACGTTATTTGATATACCCACTGGAATATTTAGGAACAGACTTTTGAAAGTCAGTGTCTCAGTCCTGCTCAATATGGGGAAAGGTTTTTTTCATTTTTCCAAAATGTGTCCATATTTTTCAGTTGTAAGCTGTTTGGGATAGACCATGGCTCTTATTAAGTGGGATTAGTAAGAGATTACTTGGAGATTAAGACTCAGTCTGGGATGGCTGTAGGGCTTGACTGTAACATACATCATTGTAAGAGAGCCACAGAGTGCTTTGAACTGTATTCTGGAAGTGTTTGAGGTAGGCAGATTTTTCTTTAGCAATCAGAAGTAATTGTTAATATGTGTCTTACATGGTCCCACTGAGGGACCTTTCTCAAAACAGTAGTTAGTGATTTTTCTAAAACAGGATCCCTTTCAGCTATTTGCTGTTGGTAAGAAAGAAGAAAATTCTGGATGGGAAAAGTGTGGGTTGAAGGATGTCTAGATTTGTATGAAAAAGGATTTCAGGAAATAACCTTCTAGTGCACAGGGACATGTGTTTCCTGGTGGGCCAAGTTATGAACAAATAAGAAGGATTTTTTTTCTGAAATATGAAGTTCAAGTGTATATATGCTTATATAGGAGTGCGTGTATGAATTTTGTAACTACACATATGTAAAAGTGCATTTCTGTGTATGCACGTGGTGCACTTGTATATGAATATGTACACATACAGTTGCACACTCAAACACTGAAAATAAGTGATTTAAGGCTTTTTCTAAAACCATGCTTTAGAAGAAAGCAGTTATGTTCATCTCTTCCCATAGAGGCTGGGGTCTTTTGCTCTGCTTGTAGAGCCTTCCTGATGCCCACAGTGTAATGTGGGTTCTTTTTGGTTAACCTGATGTCAAGAAGCACAGACTCTGTGGGTCCAATTGTCTTAGGTTAGGCTAATTCTGCTATAGCAATGTCTTGAGTACTGCTGATGAAAACTAAGAAGATTAAATTCCACATAATCTGGGGATCCTTGTGTAAGTAAGTTCAAATTATCATGAGCTCTTCAAATCATTGATCTGAGGATCAGTAAGAAGGGATGAATAACTCAAACTAGCTCAAGTTGCAAATCTTTTGTCTTTTTTCTTTTTGTTTGTTTGTTTGTTTTTAATATATATTTTTTCCCCAGTAAAAAAACCTTAAAGATGCTTTGAATAATAAAGTTGGTTTTGTTCTACCCTCTTAAGGGAAAGAAGCTTTGAAAGGAGCTGCATAATGGTGTATCTTCCTCAGTTAGTTAACATGCAATTGTGTTGGATTTATGGAGGCTATTAAAATGCTAAAGGTAAATGATTGATTATTTTAATGCTACACCTCCGTTTCAACAAAGACTGCTTTTGAAATAGAGCTCTTAATGGCACTACTATTTTGCTAAATGTGGGTATTGTAGCTTCTGATTTGTCTTTTTTAGAAATGAGGTAACACATTCATGGTGTTCACCGAGTATGTCCAGATACAAAGGAAACAAGCCAGCAGTCTAAAAGTACCATCTCAAATTGCACAGCTTTTCACCCTATTTTGCATTTACAAATTTGTAACAAATTTTCTGTGATTTTCAGACCTTAGCTGGCAATAATCTTTCCTGACACTAAGATTGCTTTTCTCTTTTGTCATTTGTGGTCACATTAGATGTAACATGCAGGTGATTGGTAAATATTCAAAAGGCTTTACGTTGATTCTGCATGAGCAACTAGAATTACTCTTTCCTTATGACATTGGTCTGGAGGGCAGAGTTTTAAGTGTGCTGTCAGGCTTTGTCTGATCTTCATCAAACAGAATATGAGAACCACTTATTATCTGGGATGTGCAGTCTGTAATACCTGTGAGAAAATTAAGATCAGCTTTTTCTCAGCTGTGATTTGCCACAGCTTCCACAGTTCATCTTAGACCTTTCTTAGAAACAGGCTGGCGCTTCTCTTGCCTAGGTGTCTAGATGGGTTTCACATCTCAAGCTTAGAGCTTTGTGGCTCTATAGCCATGCTCAGGCATTTGAGGTGACATCTACATGAGATGGTTCCGTAGTGCACATATACACCACTGACATCTTCCAGAACGGAGCAGTCCCATCCAATCTGCCTGTGCTGACAACCAAACCATGCCAAGGAATCATCTGGAAGAGTGATAGCTGGATTGCCCCACAACATTTCAAAAGTGCTTTACAGCTGACTGAATTCCAGTGCTCAGGGACATTTTCAGGTACAATTTTATTAGTTATAGGGACATAGTCTAAGCATGTGTGTATGTCAGGCAAATTTAGAGCTCAAACAGGAGCCATATGTTTAAAAGTGATCAAATTACTTTTCTGAAATATTTTATGTTGATAATATTATAGAATTAATGTAGCTCTTTTGAGGCTTTTTACCTGCAGTTTCAGAAGTTTGTTGCAGATAACATTTGCTTCTGAAACGTTTTTATTACAGTAAGCACATCTTTGGAAGGTAGAGGGGGCTGGTTATCTGTGAGGAGCTCCTGCACTACCAGTTGATGAACCGGCCCCTTCTCTAACTTCGTAGGTAAAGAGTCGTTTTACTACTAAGGAGAGAAGTCTAATTTTAGCACAAATTCTTTTTTCCCCCTTGCTAAATCTCTACTGCTGCTTTGAGATGAAATACAGTGGATTACCATCATAATGCTGTAATAGACCACCTGGACATTTTTAATAATGAACTTGATGAAATATCAGTGCTGGAATGAATTAAAAATGAGCTTTTTTCTTCAGTGAGTAGAAGGATTTGTATCAGACAATGAAGAGATTTTCTGTCACAGATTAGTTAAATTCTATTCAGCTAGTTCAGAGGTACTATATGGTCTGAATGCTCATTATATACCAACTCTGTGTCACCATTTTTTAGGAGTAATTAAGTTAGATTTTAAACTCTTATGACCTATAGTGGCGATATGTTATTATGGGGCTTTTCGTACCTTAGGACAAGGTTCTGTGTTTGAAAAGATGGTAATTTTGTGTATTGACCAGTGTGATGTTAACATAAAGCCCACTGAAGTAATTGAAAATATCATCTTGAGTTGAAATTAAGTTTTGCTGTGTTTCCAGTGAATGTATAGCTTACATGTGAACACTGTACCTCTTTCATGTAGGAGAGGATGAGAGTTTTCCAAGAGTACTGTTTCCTCGTCACTGAGGCAACAGGGTATTGCTGTTGATACTGGGTTCTTCTCTCTGATACTGTACTGTAAAAGACTTCTGGGAAGCATTAAATCTTAAGTTGGTACTTTCTCAGTGCCAGGATGCCTGTTGAGGAGAATGAGGAAAACAAAACTTTGCAGGGGCTTGCTAAGTGAACATGCGATATATTCTAAAGAGTAATTTGTCTCCCAGCTTGCAGGCACTGGGCAGGAATAAAGAGGAGCATGTTGTTCCATCCTAATCAAAGTGCCTTTCAGGTTGCATAAATTTTACTGAATTGTAGATTCCAATGGTTTGAATATACCTTCTTCTATAAATCTGTAAAAGTGGCCTCTGTTATGAAATTTCAGTTAAAAGTTGTTTCCTTTTTTGCATGATACATACCTGAGGTGACTTTAATAAAGGCTATTAATCAGCGGTGGCTTCATATCCTTCAGTCTAAAGCATCTTTATCATCCACATCACATTATTATTTTAAAGGATGCAAAATATTCTACTCAATAAATTAAATATATTGAAAGTTGTTTCCATATATTTAAACACTTAAATTATTTAAATAAAATTACTAATTTCACTGTTTTATGAGAGTCTTAAGAAGTCTGGATTAGAAAGTTTTAGTTCCTTTGGCAGTCATGAGCCATCTGCCCATAGCCCTTATCTTTGTGGTGCTTTCCTTGATCTAACATGTTGTACCTAGTGCACATGACATAGCTTGCAGGTTATAAAATTGAACAACCCATGAAAGATAATTCTAGTAGCTTCCTTTGCAATTTGCTAGTATGCATCGGGAATTGCTTGTCTTGAGAGGTCACATTAATCCCTTTTCGCGTGTGGTTCCTATGAAACCAAAGTTAACTAAGGAAAATGCCTTGTGGAAGAATATTCTTTGTCCTGCCAAAATACAGCCATGCATAAAATTCAGGATGTGGTTTGTGTTGCATGAAAATTCAAATGGAACTGAAAATTGGAACTATACATTAATTGAATAATAATTGTCACTTTCTTCACCACTTATGCCAACATCTTTAATTTTAGTGAATTAATTTATTATGAGTATGGGTGTCACGCATTGCTGTTACGACACTTTTGTAATTTAGCAGTAATTAGCATACTACTGTTGCACAGTGCAATCACATTGTCAGATTGATTTTCCATTCAGATTTGTCCTTTTTCCCTGCTAGTCAAAGAGAAAATAGGTGCAACATTGAAACTGGGCATGTGTTAATGCTGCAGAAGTCTCTGTACTGCACTTAGTCACATTCTGTTTTACCAAAATGTCAAGTGATCTCTATTTAAATTATTTTTCTACTATTAAAGTTTTGGCTGATTTTGTCTGATTGAATCTATGGCCTCTAGAACAGAGAAGCACGCAGGTGGTAAGGGACCTCTGCAGGTTTCTGTTCGAAGCCCTTGCTCCAGTCAGATCCAGGTTACTCAGAAGCTTGCCCCATCATGTTGTGAATACCTCCAAGGATGGGTGTCCCACAGCATCTCTGAGCCCCTGTTCCTTTGTTTGACCAATAATAAATAAACAAATAAGTAATGTTCTTACATCTGTTCACAATTTCCTATATTCCAGCTTCTATCTGTTGCCTTTCATTCCATTGCTGTGCGTTTCTAAATACAACCTGGCTCCATCATCTCTGCACCCTCCCAGTGTGTGCATTTCTCTGGTCAGCAGTGAGATACCCTTTGCCTTCTTTTTTGAAGACTGAGCAAAATCACCTCTCAGCCTCTCCTCATTTAATATGCACTCCAGCCCTCCCAGCTTCTTGTTGGTCTTCACTGGACTTGCCTGAGTATGGCAAAGTTTTATAGATATCTTGCTGTGATATTGAAGGAAGATGGTATATATGCATTAAAATAATGGTATTCCATTACCTCCAAAGTCCATCAAAATTTTTCTGAATCTTTCTGTTCTCTTTAAGGATTCTCAACCACAACTTAATGTTGTTTAGTTTCATGTTCTGCTTGAACAGTTTCAAAGGTAACTAAATTTCAGTGAGTACAGATGGATTACAGTTCATATTCCTTTATGCAGAAGAGAAGGTTCATCTTATGTCACTGGACCAGCCCAGAGGGAGTATTTTTTTGGTGGTTTTCTTTTCCTTTTGAATTGTAAGTCAAAGCATATGGAAGAACGTGATCTGGCTTTAGAAAGTACACAAGAGAGTTTTTGTTTTTATTTTTGTTTTATAAGACTGAACTGAAATAAAATATACCTACAGCAGTTCTGCCCATAGGTTATTTTAAGAAAATTGATTTTTTAAGCGTGTGAGATAAAGCGTGGTTTTCAAAAAGTGAAGTGTAATGTGTCTTTGAGCTCAGCAAAGCTGAAAGCCAAAAATTGAGTTATTTTTCATATTTCAGTGTTGATCTTTGTTTTCTCTTATAAGGAACCTATCTCTGAAGCTGTCAAAGGAGGTAGACCAAGGAGAAGCCAGGTATCCTCGTGTTAGCCAGCTGGCTGGCAGCCCATCTGTGGAGTGGCCTTTTACTGGTCTGGAAGAAGGTGGAGGCATTGAATCTTTGCCCTTCAGATTAATGCTGCAAGATTGCACAGCTGTAAAGACATTGCTTCTGAAAATGAAGAGGGTTCTTCAAGAGGTAATCACTTAGTCATATGTTAATTTAATAGCTTTCAGCATTAATGAGCTAAGCAGCTGAAAAGGGTCAGGAAAGCCTATTGACTTGATGTCTTAATATGTCTTGAATATATTTAATTGATGCAGAAGTATAAATAGTAGTGCTTCAACATGGTAGAGGTAAGAAAGCTTATACTGTAACAGAATTTAACTGATACCACTCTCTTGGTGTGCTGAGTATGAAGTTTCTCTTTGTCTTTTATCAAAGAGGGGGCAGAGGAGAAGTACTAGATCAAAATAAACTGTATTGGTTCCCTCTAGTATTTTAGAGCTTTTCAGTTTTCTCACTACAGTTGTTAATCAGTAGAAAGTCTGCAATTAGTTCAGAGGAGAGCTGGAAAGAAAAAGAAATGTTCCTTTTAGTTCCAGTACTGAGCTTAAAAATTAGTAGCCTGAGTTTGTAAATGACCATTGAAATAGGATTTCTTAGGCCATTCTAACAATTTTGGGAGTCCTGACTTGTCCTATCCTGCTTCCCTCATGGGCTACAGGTGTTGCTTTGAAAATTTTTGTTTACAACCAGTTCCCTTTAGTATTTTAGAAGAAATCAAATTATTATTGGGTTGGTTTGTTTTTTGTTTGGGGCTTCTTTTTTGACACTTTCCAGCTGTGGAGCTTTGACATCCTTTTTACAGACTTTCAGTTTCATGTTAGTGAGCTGCAATGTGCGTGTCTTTGAGACCGACAAGGTATATATTTTTTTTTCAGTCATCTGTACAGAAATTCAGCCAATTGTCCTGTCTGAGAAGGTTTGTCAGAGTTCTTTAATAGTCATCCATTACTCCTCATAAATAGCATGTTTTTTGCTCTATGGCAAGCCTCATGCCTTCCAGTTTCCTTCAGTTCACTAGCAGCTCTATTTATGCTGTTGGGCTTCTTAATGGACTTCTGTTTTGCTGAAACTGAAATTGAAATCATTAATTCTCCATCAGTTCCTGCTTAAACAATGTCAGAATATTGAGTGCATTTAAAGCTTCTTTTCCACTGAAAAGGATTTGTAACCTTATTATATATGTAAATAAGTAATAAGAATTATAATATTGTATGACATAGCAGCTTGTAACACTGAGCTCTTAACACTGAGAGGATGCTCTGTTGCTTCTAGCGTGAAAAATTCATGTCCAGTTACTAATACATCCTTATGTAACTAAGTTTATTTTTTATCTTAATCATTCAGTTTTTTACTTGCTTGTTCCTTTGTACCATGTAATTTCCATCTTCTCATCTGACTGTAACACAGTGCCTTCTTGCCTTCCTTTATGAAATCAAAATGGCCTTTCTTTAATTCTAAAGGTAGATGTTACATGTGATGCACATATGTATGTGCTGTTACTTGCTTCCCTTTTTTTTGGCACTTTTGAGGTGGAATATTCTAGTAGAAGAACACATTGTTCTAGTATACAGCTGAACAAAACTTACATGGCTAGAATGAAATGACCAATCTGATGATTATTGAAAACTTTTGCTACCTCGAATTATTTGTATTTTGCTTTTGAGTTACTTCTATATTAGCAGGAGTTGAAAAGATATGTAGAACGCTTTATATAGTATAGGAGTGTACTTTTTAGTAGCCTTATCTGAGAAACAGCTGCCATGTAGTCCAGTCTTCCAGTTCTGCTGATCTAAGTGTGCGTACTAATTCTTGAAACAAAAAATTATTTTTCAAGGTCATGTTAAACTATACATTTTTCATATCTCCATAAGAAATTATCAAACCCATCCACTGTACAGTGGGCAGCAGCCATTGTGTAATTGCAGGAAAGTGAAAGAGCACTTACAACAAAATATTCACGAACAATATATTCTTTAAAACACGTTAAAATTTTAGGAATGTTTCCAAATCCAGAATTCAAAGGACCATAAGTATCTACTTTGAACAACCAAAGAGAAGATGACTTTGAAATGTATTACAAATTTATATTGGAATAACACAACTTGAATTATCTTTAGAAATCCAGACTTTTATATGTTTATGTCACTTTTAAATTATTAGCAAAGATTCCAGGAAAATATAATTCTATCAAATTGATATATTGTATTGAAGAGTGTGATAAATAAGTCATCTTAGCATATTTGGCAGGCAGTTTCCATGGAGAAGGCACCCTACTTCCATTGTAACTAGATGTAATTTCTTAATCCAAAAATCACTTCCGCCCAAATCAATATTATAAATCAAACTCACAACAGTACTTAATTAAAAGATATAAAAGAACCCCACTTTCCTTACCATGGGAAGTTCACATATTTTTAGATGTAGTGGAACATAGGCTTTGGCAGGTTTATATGGGATAGGAGTAAAATATTGTTTGGCTATAACAGCATAAAATATGTATATGTATTAAAATAACATGTCACATATTTTCACACAGTTTAAAAATATGCAAAGCATACAGTGTACAAGGGGAAAAATTACACATGAGTTATCATGAAAAAAGCTGCAGTATTTCAGTTTCATAGCTGATGTTACCTGTAGAAGAAGAAATTACAATAGTCTACACCTCTTTATTGAAAAATAACATGTTAATTGAGTTAAAATACTGGCCCTGTTATTCAACATAATCCTTCTATTTAAGCACTGAGAACTGCTTCTAAGGAATAATTTAATTATGATCTTCCAAAATGTAATTCTAGCTAGTAAAATATACTTCTTTTTATTGTTGTGCTTGCTTGTAATAGAAGAATCTAAATGGAAAAAGTGCATACAATATATTCTGTACTGTGCTGCAGTTATATAGCTGTGAGTTTAGCTTGTTAGTCTTATTGTGAAAAGGGAAATTGAAGACATGGCAGTAACTTGCAAGATTGAGAATGTTATTAGGTGATGTATTTGTAAAAGACTAATGAATGATCATTCAATTAAGAGAATTAATTACCAGTTCACTCTTAGTGAGAAAGCTTTGGAAATGTTTACTAATAATTCTTTATAGCTTTGGCCAAGCCAGTCTCATAAGGCAGATTTTTCCCTAATGTTTTGAGAATCCCACTGAACAAAGATGAAGAGAGCCTGGAGGACCCTGGCACATGAGCAAACTCAGTGATCCACTAGAAATTAATCCAAAAAGTATGTCTCCCTCTATTTGGCAGCTTCTTCTATTGGATATTCCATTCTTGACAGACAAATGCAATAAATGGAATAATCAAGACTTGGAGGTTGCAAAGTTTCATGAAAAAGCTTTACTAGAGATTAGCAGCACAGCCAGCTTGATGAAAGCCACTTCACCATATAAGGCAATTCAAGTTGTCATGTGTGTTGTCTGTGATTTATAAGTAGTTCTTGGTCTCCCTTTTTCTCTCCATCTCACTTATGTTTGTTGAACTGTTTGATTTTTTTTTTTCTTCAAAGTCTGCTTGGTCTTGACCTTTTTCTCAGTAATAACTGCTCTCATTCCAAAACAAAAAAGAAAAAAAAAAAAAACCCACCAAAACCCCCCCCCAAAAAAAATAAAAAAGAACAACAATAAAAAAACCAAACCAAACAAAACCAAACAACAAAATCAAGAGTGAGTTGGTCGAGGCCAGGTTTGCTGTCTTCTAAGAAATGAATTCTTCACTTTCTGACTTCAGGCAGGCCTTTCTGCTCTGGGCCAGTCTTAAACTCAGAATCAGTGTCATCTTTCCTCCCCCATGTGCCGAGCTGTGCTTTCTATGTTTCATTACATTTGTGGCCACTAATTGATTGCTTATAGTCAATGAGCTTCTAAAATTTAGGCTGGAGCTTTTCCCTCACTTATTGCTATCAACAGTAATGAATATATAATGCCTCTTTCCCAAACAGTATATGGGCTTTCCTGTACTCTTCCAGATGAGACTGAAATTATTTCCATCCATTAACTTTTTTATGGTTTGAGTTATAGCTTGCTGAGGCAATGTTGAAGGCTGGCTAATTGAGAGGACATTTAACGGCTTTGCCTTTGTGGAAATCATTGATTGAACATTTTAGGCAAAGACATATGAGGAAAACTTGTATGGTTTTGGTATTGTGCCTGGAAAAAAAAAAAAAAAAAACGAAAAAAAAAAAAAAGGAGGTTCTGTGCTGAAAAAAATGTAGTAGGGGAAAAAAAAGCTATTTTGGGAACAAATCTGTTTAGTCAGTGTTGTAATGGGGTTTTGTTCAAACTTTAGATATTGAGAGGAATATCCCAGTAAAAACAAAATCTTATCCACATTCGGGCTTATTTCTGCAGGTCACATTTCCCCTCTATTCTTTATGAAATTTGTGGGTTATCAGCGACATAATTCTACTTTCAGATATTTTTATGAGGCTATTAGAAGTGACCTTACTGGTTGCTAATCCAGACAATTAAGATACGCTTCCTGTATGTTTTTGTAATTTGGAACATAAATTATTCAAGGCATGGCCATGCTTCTTTCACAGCTCTGCAAAACACCATGCAGACTGTGGAGCTTTAGAAATTGAAGCTAATTACTACAATTAGCAATAGGGATAAGTCATTCTGGACATATTATTGCATACTGTGTTTTACTAATTAATCATTTATTTTACTGTGGGAAATTGCAGCTGTCTGTGGCTGTCATTAAAACTTAATGTGTCCAATACAGTGATTTTAGATTATACTCAAAAAAAATGACAGTGGCCATGACAGTTGCCTGAGACTTCTGGGACAAAGTGAGACCACTAAGTCTGCAATTAGCCTGTCGGATATCACTGGTTACATTGCTTCTCCCCATGCATCTTTCACCTCATCAGTAAAATATGCATAATTTTTGAGTCTACTTTTATGCTGTGCTTGCAATCTATTAATGGAAAATACTAAAAGAAAGCTACATGTTGTTTGCTGTATACTGTAGCCTGATTGCTAAGCAATATGGAATTGGCTTTAAACTATGGTTTTTAAAGATATTAAAGCATTTTTGGTTGTCTGCTATGAAATGTATTGTGTTTACTAGTATTGTCTGTTAGCCGCTTAGGAAGCAATTGCAAGTTTAATACAGTGTAAAATACTGCAGGTTTTCTTCCTTTAAGTAACTTTGTAATTAACCACTCTAGCATTACTGATTTATTCAACAACTCTGCATTTAGTGCGGTCCCTTTTGTCAAGTAATTTGTGCTAGAAATTGGTAATTCCTTTATTTCATGGTGTTTTGACACCCATAAATTAAAATAACTAATAATAAAAATGTACTAGATTTAGTAATAGTATTTATCAAATTTAATTTCTTTTTCACTTGGAAAGACACACTGGTATGCCCTTGCCCAGCTGCTTGCAAAGAAAGAGCAGAACACCGTTTTGTCACGCTGCTTGTATATTTTCTAATAGAATATCTCAGGGTAATAGAGAATATTGGGAGCCAGAGGATATAATCAGATGTTCTTTTTGGCAGTGAAGATATTTTATTCCAAGATTATTCATTATTAGGTATTTAATAGTAGCAAACAAACCATGAATTCCTTTACTCTTCAGGATCTTCATACTTTACAGCAGGTACTCATGGGAGTGTTTTCATTTGCTAACACTCCATGAGTACTTAAATAGTGTGAGGTTACAGGCTGGGACTGGCACACAGCCCTGGGGTCTTGAGAAGTCACACTAATCTCAGCTCAACAGAAAGAACTGAAAAAATCCAGCTCAGTTATCAAGTCATGTCATTGCCTTCACTCAAAATGAAGTTCGTTTTCAGGCCATATTCAGAGTATTTTTGAGCCGCACTTTGAAATTACCAGTCTCAAATTAATACACTTATTTTTTAATGCTACAAACCTGAAATATTTCTCTGCTCCATTTAAGTTCTGTTTGTTCTGATGGCTTTATTCTTGTAAACTGTCTATGTACTGCAGCCTTACTGAAACCAGATCAACTTGAAACATCATCCTTCCACATCTAGAGATTAGTATTGATCTACATGTCTACTTCATGTATTCAGAAACCAAGAGATTAGCTTATTTCTTACTCCTTCTGTGATTGCCTCGATGAAATATTTTCATACAACGGTGTGACATGCTCCAGGTCAGCACAGATTCGCATAGCATGCTGCCCCAGCCTCCTCAAACGCCAAGTTTTAACAGCACCTTGCAGAGAAGCATTAAAAATAGCAATTAATACGTAATGTCCCAACATCAGTAGTTTTATGCAATTGGCTACAATTAACTTGTGCCTGAAGACCATAAAATTAGAACAGCTGCAAAACTGGAACCATTTTCCCATTTAGTACTTCCATGGGTTTGATCAGTTGCTGCAGGTCAGTTGGCTGAGTCCCACCTGACGCTCCTTGGCTTTGAAGTTGATCACACCTATTACATTTTCTGATAAATCTACAAATATTGAAAAGTCCATTGCAAAATAATGAGCAAGCAATGAAAGAAATCCAGAATGTCTGTACAAGTCTGTAGAAGGAACTGATTATACTCAGTTTTCAGAGCTCATGAGTAATTTTGACCTAAATGACACATTTAGTGCAGAAGGTAGATGGAAGAGTTTGTGATAAGAAAACAAATAGTACTGCCAGATCTAACAAATTTTGCAATGAGTTATCCATTTCTTTTAACAAAAACAATTGGAAATAGGAGTGGGATCAAGATGAGTACACACCACCCAAGCTTGCATGGCAATTGCATTCCCTGCAAATTTACTGGGGTTTTAGATATGAAAATACCAACTTTTCAAATAGTTTTGTAACTTATGAAAGAGCATTTCGTATAAGGTTTATACCTGGTGCCACTGCCTTAAAGTCCAGTAGGTTAAAAAACCAGTTTCTCCACCTCTGAAGATTCACAGTCCTATATTCCTGCTATATTAAGATTTTTTCTTCCTCATGATAGGTTTCAGAGATTTTCTGACATGGAAAAACAACTGGTTAGATAAAGATAAAGCAGTTAAATGGATAGGTTTAGATAGATAAAGCAATAAAACTGATGATATGCAACTGTTTCCGTAACTGGCTGAACAAGAAGAATAAAAATGTAGTAAGTAAAAATGTACGTCTAGTATTCAGGTAGCAAAGTGCCAACCTTGCATGTAGTTACCCATTTCAATATTTGTGTTTGTATATGATCATATAGATGATTTGGCAGAATTTAAGTTTAATCTCTTAATTAATTATCCTTTACCCTTGATCAGCCAGAATTTATGAAACAAGTGCTAGTGTAGTCACGGAGAAATTCTCACTCTTCGCAGCATGGACTTCGGCATAGCTCTGTGCTGTAGATTTCTTTAATGGTTTCTCTGCACAATGCATGCCATTACTTTGTAGCCCAGTATCAGAACAGTGCTGATCATTTTCCAAGTGGAAGAAAGATAAGAAGGCTTTTGAGATAACATGCTTACATAAATTTGTGATTTTTGCCAGAATAATAGTGCTGACTTTGTGCAATATGGCTCCACTTGAATTCGTGGTGTGTTTTCTTCAGAGAAGGAAATGGATTTTTTTTAAAAAAGGATTTCAAAACTACACATCAGGGACATATCCTTCCCCTGGTTTTGCAATTGTCCAGGGCCGGTTGGTAGGCACTTGTATTTTTTATGAACAAGTGGTGTATATAAAGAAATATTGCTTGTGTCCAACAATCTGTGTATCTTTCCTTTATGTACCTTACTAATATAAATACAGCAGCTTTGGTCAGCAGTTCAGCTGGGTATGAAATAACAATCGTCCTTTTAATCCAGCTGGCACTTGATGCTTTCTCAGAAAGCTGCTCTATATATCTTAATTTCTCCTTAGGTTTTCACATTTGCAGTGAATGTCCCTCACAGAGACAGTAATTGTCCATATGATGAAGAGCTCGTGGATTCAAAATGCAAAGTTAGCTAGTGCCTAGGATTTTATTTTTTTTTTTTTTTTGATTTTAATTTAAATTGAAAACTCCCCTCTGTTTTCACTCCTGGACTCAGTAAATAATTTTGGGAAGTTTTCAGGAAAAAAGCAATGTCCTTATTTGCAAGCTTGAAAGAGAGGATTCTTTTTTTATCAGCAGTTCTTATGTCAAATCTCTGTGAAGATAATAGTAACAAAGGTATGTGCAGAAATAACTGATGCTGCCTCAGTGGAAACTGAGCATGTCATAAAGCAGCTAAGCAAGAACATAGTTTGACGACTTATCTCTTTTAAGCAGGTTAGAACTAGAATGAAAGGCTAGGTTTCTATTACTTGCTGTCCCATTCAACATCTCTTCTAAAAATAGTTCTTCACTTTTCATTTAAACTACATTATAAATTTAGATCAGTGATGAAATAAATGCTTGAATCTCCTGTGTATAGCCATGTCAGCCCATCTCACCCATGTAAGACCTTTGCTGCTATTCTGGCAATTGAATAGAGAAAGCAAGCAGTGTTTATGTTCCTCCTTTTACTACAAGAATGAGCTTTTCTTTTGATCAGCAGTCCCCTACCCCACTTTTCTTCTGCCTACACTTTGCGATGCCTCTTTGGATCAGATGGTGTCTCAAATTTCTATTCCTGGTTTACCTGATACTTAGTTTCTAATTCTCATTGCCATGGATCAGTGATTGTTTTCAAAATAAGACTACATGAGGCATGTAGAGAGAGACAGTTTAGTGTGTCTGTTTTATAGATTAAAGAATAACTTTTTTTTAGATTAAAAATAATCTAGAATCTTTTCTAGATTATAGATTTTTCTCTTTAATAGATTAAAAATAACTGCGTAACATCTAAGGAAATCAGAGTTATCAACTATTTGGTCCCTTTCCTTTGAGACCTCTCCTGATTTGCCTCACCAGAAGGGAGAACTGTGTGCTTGTCTTGTGTAGGCTATGTTGACATTTAAAAGGCTGTTAGTTCTTTTGGAGTACTCCAACTGAGCACTCGAGGTAAAGTTTAAGATAAGCCAGAAAAAAAGTAGTGTTAATCATAATGACCTTTGTAAAATCAGTCAACTATCATAAGTATATGATAATTCTTTTTCTCATTAAAGATCTCTTTCAAAGCTCATTGAGTCAATGGAGATCTCTGCATTGATGTTAGTGAGATTTGGAGAACTCCTTGAATGAATGAGAGGGTGACCTCAAAATGGATTTGTATTCACAGTTTCTATTACTATGTGACTGTTATTGTAATTTGCATTCTGGAGGTGACAGACTGCCTTTTTTCATTACAATTGTGTGTGCGTATCGGTGGGTAAAATGTGGGTATATTGCTATTAATTGCCTACATATTTTTGCAATAAATCTTTTAGGAAGATACATCTGGCTTTTTAAGATGCACATGAGCAAACGATTCTTACAGATATCCCTGAAATAAGTCCAGTCTCTAGCTAATTACATGATTTTTGCGTTGAATTTGCTGCTATAACCTCTAACCATACTATAAACCTGTAATATGATTCCAAATAGAAAGTCTTCTTAAAATCTGTGTTTCTTAGACTGCTGTTTAGATACTAATCTTTTGTACCCTGTATTATTACATGTCATTGGACTGTTCTTTCACAACTGATTTTTCTAATGAATATGAACTTCTGTATCTTTTTTTTGACTTTAACTCCTTCTTAGTTGTGTTGTTTTTCTCTTTATTGATTGGCATTATGTTTAGTCAATACACTTCATAAGTGTGTTTTGTCTTGCAGCTCTGTAGGCTCTATTTTACCATTTATGTAGTTTGCTCATACAATACAATATGTGAGTTTTGGCTTGTTTATATACCAATCTAATTGACTTTTTCTCCCCACAACTTTAGTATCTTTGTGTTTCTCTTATGGTTCTGGCATGTTTTGGCTGCTCCTTGATCAATTTATTAGGAAAGTTGGATCAAAATATAGTTGTATGCTATTTATATCTCAGCTTTTCTGGAAATATAATTGGGTAGTATTATTTGGATGAATTATTTTCTGGTATTTTAGTCACTTTAGGGCTTGAATTACATGCAATTTAATTAGCTAGAATTAGTATACAATAGTATACTAGTATTAGAATTAGCATTGATAATATTATTATTTTGATATTTATTATCTAATACATATTCTTATTTTGATAATCATATCATGTACATTGTATTATACATTACATCTATTATATATAATTAGTTAATCATATTGATATTTCCATCTGAATACTGTAGAGTGTCCTAAGAATCATTTTTTATTATCTTACCAGAATTTAAAGATAACAAAAAAAAAAAAAGAGTTGTGCAAGCTCTAAGTTTCCATCGTATCCTCAGGCAAACTTGGAGGAACTGAGATTTTGGTAGTTTGACAGAGTGTCTTATGAAATATATTTCCATCATTGCTGAAAGAAGGCACCCTGAGAACGTAGTATGGTGGCAGAATCACTCCAGATCTTCAAATCCAGTGCATTGTTCGCATTTGTTTGTGTAGTAGGACCAGGCTATATGTAGATACATAGTTAGTTTTCAAGAGCGTATTATTTTTGTGCTGAATTTTATCTTTAAAATGTCATTTAGTTTTGTCTGTGCCATGGTTAAAATTTGGAACTTCATTCCATTTTCTATGTAGTAAAGGTAAAAATGAGCCTTTTTGGCATGCTGGGAACTGAAATATCTGTTCTTCTGGAGCTGCTTCAATGTGTCAGAATAATAAAAATTTATATAGTCATAAACTAATTTTTCACTCATATCTTCTTTTTGGGAAATGCAATACCCAAAATAGAGCAGTGATAGCTCTATGCATGTGTGTCATTCAGGAAGGCAGTCTGTGCAAATCACACTAAAGAACCCTATCATTGCATCCATCTTGGTTTTAATCTTAAATTGCAGTTTCTCGCCCTGGTCTGGAATGTAGTTGCCCAAGCAAGAGGGCACGAAGCAAAGACACAAAAATAGGAATAGGAGAAAAGTCGTGAAATATGAACTAAATGTACACAGTGGAAATGCTTCACTGAAAGGGCTGTTCTTTGCGCTAGTCTGGCAGCCTGACAGGTCTGCTTCTGTGTTTGGTATTGCTGAAGCAAGTAATTTACCTTGACAGTAATTTTGCCAGTGCTGCAAGAATCCTATTTCACTAAGATTAACACCTTCTCCCTTGTTTTGAAGAACAAATATGCTTTATTTCTTGTTTCTGGATCTTCTTGTCATCTGTCTTACTGGCCTTGCTGTTGTTTGCATGCGTATGATTTAGCAAGCATTTTTCATGAGCTCCAGAAATAAGACCTGGCAACAGCTTTTTAGCTTTCTTAAATCTTTTTGTTTGTTTGTTTTGTTTGGTTTGTTTGTTTGCGTTTTGGTGGGGTTTTTGCAAGGCAACATTGCATCATGTCGGGACTGGGCCTCTGGCCTGCTGCCCCAAATACTGCTAATATTAAAAAGTTTTATCACTTCAGCATACAAGGAACTAGGTGGTTTTTTTTTGTTTTTTTTTTTTTTTTTGCTTGAATACTGTCTCCTGTTGTAAGACTGAGATCCAATCACAAGAGAAAGCAAGAAGGGAAAGGCTTGAGGTAGCCATTATTCCAGATAGCTTTTGGAGTAATAACATAAAGTATTCATATACTGTCAGCTGAAATTCTCAAATTGTCCTTTAAGTATATTTTGGCCTGTGACATCATTTGAGCTCTTCTTGTTCATCACCACTATGGTAACAAGTTGACTCACCTGTTTTGAAGGAAAAAAAAGTTATCTTAGAAGGAGTGAATAAAAGGAAAATTATGACGTGTTTATAATTCTATATCACACATGATTTATTCTGTAGGAGGGGTGTTGGTAGTGAGATTGTGAGAATTAACTTAAAAGAAAGTGTGGTTTTTTTTCTTCCTGTATTAAGTTTTAAAGCAGAGCTTTGGTTAGTAAGGTTTCTGCCCAGCAGAACACATTGATAGCTTGTAACTGGTAGTTAGGAGAGGGAATTGTGTACTTCTGGATCCCAGCGAAGAGGCTGTTTGTATGCAAGCACAGTGTTTAGTTTCACATCATGATTGACGAAGTACAGCTGAAATTAAAACAATGACATGAATGAAAACTGGGCTAAATTTTAAAGTAAACTGAAACACAAACTGTAATTTGTGTATTTTTCTGATTTTTATGTGGATTCATTCCAGCATTTCTTAATTTTCACTGAAAACAACAAATGTGAAATCTGCCATTCTTCTCCATTTCAAATACTAGTTTGCTTCATATCATGGTCTTACAGCATGAGCAATCAAATAATGATGAGTAGGTTTTAATGTGGATGCCTGAATTACCGTTTTTATTTGAGTCCAACACACAGCAGCTAAATTGCAGATTGCTTATGATGTATAGGCCTTCATGAAACAGATTAAGTCAATCTAGCAACTTCAATTTGCATTTAGCTTCTCTTCTGCTAAACATTTCCTTCATCCTCCAAAGTTGGGTTTTTTTTTGTTTGTTTGTTTGTTTTTTACAAAAGAAAGCACTGAGGACTTAGTTTAAGTTTTGGGAGCTAGGGAGCTCAACAGCTTGACTGAGTTTTCACATAAGAGGACTCTGTAGGCACAAGAAGCTTGTGTGTCTCTGTGCAGCACAGATGTGCTATGTTTATAGCTCCGTTATTTCACATACTAACAGGAAATAGTGCAGTCATCAGTTTTAGTTTGAAAGTCTGCCTATTGCAGTTGTTTTGTGTTTGACTAAGACCATGAAAACATCCTTGGCTGTGAAAAGTAAAAAGCTTTGGTTTTACTGTTGTCATTTGATTGATTATAGCATAGAAGTGGTTCAGTACAAGTTAGCACAGGTTAATTCTATTTACAGAATCAATCTTTACTTATAACTACAATAGGCATTGGCATGATTTAATGCAATTTTAAGACTTTCTCAAGCAAAACCAATTTCAGAATCTAGATGTTTGCAAAAGTAAGTTCACAATGATTTTCATGCGTGGCAGTGTGACTTTCGCTTGTACTTCCAATACATATGGATGATGCTGTTCTCGATCTACATTTGTCATCTCTGCTTTAAACTTTAATTTCTCTCCTCCCCCTGCCCGTGAACGCTCCTAGATGTTGTGAATGTTTGTGAATATTTTTGTGAACAGTGCAAGATACAAATGTTTTCTTCTATCCAGAAATGAATTAATTCATAGTACATTTCTGCTACTATGCCTCACTGGCCTCTTGCTCTGCGTATGCATAAAAATTTTTGTAATATGCATCTTAGTGATCATCTGATATATAAATGGTCAGTTCAAATGTTTCCATTAACCACAATAGGTGCCAGTTGAAAGAAGACTCCAAAAGAGTCTGACTCCTTTGAAATAAATTTTACAGGGTTTCATTTAGAATTTAGCCTTTGTTAAGTTATTGTTTGGGGTTTTTTTATCTATCCTCTAAATATTAATAGATTACTATAGAATTTTGTAGAGCTCTTTAAAGTCCTACAGAATGTTAAAAAACTTAACATTTTCTGTGGAACCCTGTGCATTGGCTTTGTTGTGTTTTCACCTTCATTGCTAAAAGACAGTTAAAAGAAACGGATCAGTTACTAAGGTCATACAGCTCTGGGTTTAGGGCACATACATGCTGTCATGCCTAAGAATACCATGCTCTGTAAAATCATTAAAGTTTTTAGGTTTTCCAAGCCATGTTGCCAAAATGTTCTTTTGGTTTTGTGTGCAAATGGCCATGTTGATTGCTTTTCAAGACAGAACTGAAGTGATTTAAAGTGCATGCACTTCAAGAGTGAGTTTTGGGAGTAGAAAGAAAGTTGTCTGTAATTCCAGGAAAAACGAGATAAAACCAGGTATGTATATATTTTGAATTAATATATAGCTTCCAAAGAAATCACACCTTTAGGCACAAGCTTCAGGAATTACAGGACTGCCTGAAAAATCTGCTGTTTTTTTTATTTCTCGTTTTGTACTTTTAGGGTTTTTTAATAGGGTGTGCTTCATCAGATGTTGATTATAAGAAGCAATAGACCTTAGGAGTAAAAAGCAATCACAGCTTTGGAGAGAAAGAAGAAAAAATCATAGCATGCAGAGAACAAAAACCTTTGCAGATTACCTGAGTTTACCTCTGAGCCAAATTCTTGGTGGAATAGAGGGGGTTTTGTATGAAGTTTGGTGGGAGAGGAACAAATTGTGTACAACTTCCAAGAGGCATTTTAAAGCAAACAGTTTTGCATGCTTAGCAGCTGTAAATGGTGAGAGGGCTGGAGCACCTCTCCTATGGAGACAGTCCGAGAGCTGAAGTTGTCCGGCCTGGAGATGAGAGGACTCAGGGGACACCTTATAACAGTCTTCTAACACCTGAAGAGGGGGCTGCAAGAAAGCTGAAAAAGGAAGGTTTTTTTTGCAGGGGCATGTAGTAACAGGACAGGGCAGAATGCCTTTGAAGTGAAAGAGGATAGATTCAAATTGGATATGAGGAAGAGGTTCTTTGCTGTGGGGGTGGTGGGGCACTTGAGCAGGTTGCCCTGGGAGGTTGTAGCTGCACCAACCCTGGAAGTGTTTAAGGAGAGACTGGACAGGGCTTTGAGCGGGCTGGTGGTGTGGAGGGTGTCCCTGCCCATGGCAGAGGGTTTAGAACTGGATAATCTTGGGGATTCCTTCCAACCCAAACTATTCTATGGTTCTGCGGTTAAACTATGCCCACTGTTAAATGCCTTCAGGGAGCTGAAGCAGTTTTTTTAGAAACAATAAACAGAATAGCAAGAGTTTGGTGATTTATTCTGTTGAGCTGCCGCTTCTTTCTGTTTCAAAACTCTTAGCAAATGTTTCCTGTAGTCTTAGCTTTTCATTCTGAGAAAGATGATAGAAATCCAGCAGGTTTTCTTTCATATAAAATAGTTTTTTCAGTGGATGAATTGGGATAGCATCAATCTTTCAGCATGTATCAACACAAGGAGCAGCTGATAACTGCTCTTAGAGGAAATCCGAGGATGAAATGATGCTTGATTTCCTACCTTGCTCTTCTTTTGGGCAAGGGAAGATCAGGAAAGACAAGGAAACTAGTACAGTGCTTCAAAGAGGAAATCTCATTTCCTGCCTTGTGCCTGTTCTGTTGCACTGACGGCAAGTCAGGAAAACTAAACTACTGCTTTCTCTTGATGTACAGGTTCAACACTTCAGTTGCAGGGAAGGGAGAATCCACTGGGCAGACACCAAGGAAGTCATTAGACCAGAGCAATTTCTGGGTAGGACAAGTGAGGCTGGAGGAAGGAGTAATTTATTCTACATGTCTGGGAGCACACCAGCAAGTTCAGACCTCCTTCTGTTCTTCCCATGTCCTAAAATGCCTTTCTGTATTTTCAGATTAGGCAACATTTCCTAGCTTTGTGCAAACACATAGAACAGGAATGACTGCTTTTTTGAATTTACCTTTGAATGTGTAATATAGATATCCCTGTGTGCTTTACAGTGCCTCTATGGATGATCTCATATTTGTCACATGTAGGTTTACCATTAAATATTGATGAATATGTGAACTATAACAGACAGCTAACTAGTCATTTCTTCCTACAAGGAGGGCTAGTATTTATGAGCCTCTTATGGCATAGTTGTATTGGCTAAGGATAAGCATTTTCAAATTCCTGCCTGATGCTCACACTGATGTTTTCTGGTACTTAAATAGCATTTGCAGATTGCAGAGCCAAGCAAGTTTCACAGCATGACAGACCAAACTCTAAACACCGTTGCTAAACATAAGGGGAAGATGAAATTATCCTTTTAAAGATTTCTGTCAGTCATTATGTATGTCAACAAGCTTCAACTTTAAATTGGAACTTAATGGAATAAAAATATAACTGAATATAGTGAAACTCTCTTTACATGGAATAATACCTTTTAAAAGGTATAAGAAAAAAACTCAGGGGCAGCAAAATATATAATTTTCAGTATGGAGAAAGATTGATAGCCTTAAAATGTGTCTTTTCATGCCAAAAATAATCTTTATGCTAATGAACATTTCTTATAATATTGCCTAAAGGTAATTAGAAATTATGAAAGAGGGCAGGAGACTTTCAGTTCACATTAATAAAGTAGTACAGTAGGGGAGGATAGAGAATAGTTAATGTGTACTGCTGTCTGGCAGACAATATGAAAATTATTGAAAGATATTTAATTTTGACACTAAATCAAAATAGTGGTAGGATATGGAAGACAAACCTTTTATTCCTTCCTGTGATATGTTTTTTATAGTATGTTCAAGAATAGTAAAGGCTATTCTTATAGCTGCTTCCATCACTGAGAAGAGTCTCCCAAAGATGGAGGGACATTTTGGTTTGGTTTTGAATATGGTACACAGTACTGTCCATTTATTAGAGAGAATTGAGAGGAAAATACCCAAGGGTGTATGGAGAAAGAGAATGTTATAGCACTTGATAGGAATGGTAGAGTGTGGAAAACAAAATAACAAATAATATTCATCAATATCAGACTCTAAAGAATAAGCCGTTTCTGAAGCTCTTTGCTAATATGCACATGGGAAGGAAATGAGAATACAAGAACTGAGAGATTTAGGTTTTTTAAAGCATTATTAATGTATAATAGGAGTGGTGGAACCATTTGTTTGTATTCAGATATATGCACTGGATTCTGGGAAACACAATGTTAGGGGTAGTGATATGTCTTCCAACTTTCTCATGGTATTTCTGTAAGTAAAAAAAATAACATAGGATCGAGTGACAATGGCATTTTCAGTTCATCCATCTGTGAGAAAATGCTTTCTAGTGCCACTTTCAGTCTGTGGTCCTGCGGGAACTCTGACAGGTTTGAATGGAACTGGTTTGCTATAACCAAGAATACATAAACTTGAACAAACACCATGGTTGTTCAGCCGCCTTCGATTACTTCTGGAAATTCAGAGCTTCTGCTGGCTTCTGGAGCATAATGTCTAGCAGCACGTATGTGTATATGGATTGAAGAGGAACTGAGAGTGAGATGAGAATTTGTGCTTTATTTTCATAATTCCATACACAGCAAGGAGTAAAAAATGAAAAGATGAAGACAAAGGCATGATGAATAATGTAATACAAGCCTTAGTAGGGATTATTCTTTTTGATTAGCTATTCCTAAGGTTTCTCTTGAAGGTTGACAGTGTCATAATTTCCCATGTGATTTCAGTTTTGATGAGAACTTGCAAGGTGCACCTCCTGAGGTGGCAAAACCTCACTCCAGGTTCAGGGTGTTTTAGGGGAAGGAACATTTCTTTCTATGAAAGTTCTTCCAGGATTCTACCTGCACATAAACTGTACTCTTTGAAGTTACGTACTGTAGCAAGGCATAGAGTAAATATTTTGAATATTGAAAGGGCTTGATTCAGTTCCTTTACTGTTGATGTTGAGTGCCATTTAGTATGCCTTGTGGTAATCTCTTCTAGCTTCTAGCTTCGGACCTTGAAGAGCTTGGGTCTCCTGTCGGTCTCGTGGCAAATCCGGGGGCCTCTGCCTATGACTTTAATACCTTAGGATATCTCAGAGATACTTATGTTTAGGCAAGTGAATTGCTTCCAGGATGTCAAATCAGAAACCAAACAGATCAAGATAACTGCAAGCTAACACCTTTGAATTTTTTTAGCACTGTAGAGAGACACAGAATATAAGAGTGGAGTAAAGTTAGTTTGCTCTAAATGTGTGTGGTGTGGTGGGTCTGTTCCCATGAAAGAGCCCTACATGGAGATATGTATTCTATTTCCCATATTAAAAAAAAACAAAAACAAAGGGGGAATTCTTTTCCCTTATGCTACTTTTAACTGTTGCAGCCTTTCTTTTTTAAGGAAAAGATGTTGAACAGGAATTAAAAAAATCCCTAAAAATGAAACAAACCAAAAACCAATAAAACAACTCAAATGAAAAACCACAAGCAAAACCATTAAACCCATCTTATGTGAAAGTCTCCTTACCTTTTAGAAAAGAAAACCTAAATTTCAATTTTTCAGCATTGTTAAGCATGCAGTTACAAGATTTAATGGCAGTATCAAGCCCACACAGCTTGGCTACATCTTTCAGAAGAAACTTTTCATGTGAGGCAAGAATGAAACTAAAATAGGACATCTAACACTACCATCAGTGCTTTTCTGCAAGGTTTAATCTCTGAAGTTGTGGGCTGTTGCTTTTGAAGCTCAAATTTCAGCTAGAGTGTATATTAGATTTACTGAGCTGTTTGATTTCATTACAAGGCATAAGTCTGCTGCATTTTTCTGACTGCACAATCCACCTGCCTTTGCAGGGAGCATTCCCGCGGGAATCAGTGTTCATACAATGATGAAAAATTAAACCTTCCATTTGATGCTCCTTTTATTGAAGTTTACTGGAGGATGTTGAAACACCTTCTGTGTAACAGTCAGCTGGAGTAAAGTATTATCCATCAGTGAAGGTATAATGATTATGTGAATACATATTTATCTCTTCATCTGGTGGCAAGCTCCAGCGAAGCTTGGAGCATTCCTCGTGGTTACCCAAGGAGTGTTATTACCTTTCCTGATAGACTTTGATGCTATTTTTTTGTCTAACACTTGTTTTTATCAGTTTCTCTGTATGCCAAGTGAGGATCACTACTCTTAGCAAGTTAATCCTGCTTTTTGTGTAGGAGATGTAACCTCCTTGGAGGAGCTCTCTACACACTAAAAAAAATACAAAGCTCTCTAAAGGAACTGTCAGCACCGAACTGGGATGTGCAGTGGCTGCAGCTTGTATACATGAAATGGAGCTTGTTTTAAACTTGAAATAGCTTGTAATGCAGCTGCCACACCATTAAACACAATGCGAGCTTCAAAAGCTGCTGTAGACTTTGAATAGGCTTTAAAGGCAGCCTTAGCGCCGATGTGGAATTTGAGCTGCTCCAACATCCTTGCTGGCAGTGCCCAGATTAGCTCCCTGAATGCTGGGAGTGGAGGTGTGCTGTTGAGCAACTGGGGTCTCAGTACAGTCTTCCCTATGGCTTCAATGCTATATTGGCTTACGTAACCTCCCTTTTCATTTTGGAAAGAAATATGAAAATGAATTATACAAACTCATCGGAGTTGTTTCAGTTCTTTTTATCCATGTTGAACAGTGTTGCTTGCAATGCAGCTGGTGCTCCTCACCTCACTTTGGTCTGTGTTTCTTCAGAACTCTGGCAATGTATGTTGCTGATTCCTCCTCTCCCAAGACTTTTTTTTTTTTTAAGAATAGTAAGCCTACTGGGTTTTACTTTGGATCGACTGCTATTAACAATTTCCTATGTATTGGTACTAGGATCATTTTAATGTTCTTGTTCATAAACTCTTCATCCTCTAAAGCTATTAATTCCATAATGGATAAACTGCCTCATCATTTATTTCTGAGGCAAGGCAACAATGTTGTCCCAGCTGTGTGATCTTTTCAGGATGTTCCCAAAGGAAGTTAAAAGCAAAAAATCAAGCAACAAGGTCAAATACCCTTCAGGATTTCCCACTAGCAATTGCATTCATCATAGGCAGCTCTATGGTGGCCTCCTGGCCTCAATAATTGCCTGTAGTGCAAAGTAATTTTATGTCTGAAATAGCTTATATACCTCTAGCTTGGGTGAAGGCCAGAAATCAGGCCAAAAATTATAACTGATAAATCATCACAAAATCCAAGCTAGTGAGGAAGTAAATTGGCTTGTCCCATTTGCTGCCTGTCAAATCTGAATCTCCTGTCTTTCTTCTTCTATTTTTTTCACATGAGTTAGTGGTTTTAAACCAACCAGTTGGCATTCTGCAAAGGCACATGTTTTCCCAGCTGCTGTTTGTGAGCTGGGATGCATTTGTGTTTCTGGGTGCTGGTACCATGCAGAGGAAGCCAGGGGCAGCCTGCCCTCTTCCAGGTACTGCAGCCTAGCGAGTAAGCATCAGACCATGACATACAACATACTAACATGTTATTCCTAAGGATCTGAAGACTGGTATGTCTCCTGACAAAGTTGACTCTTTCAGAATGCTCTGCTTCCCTCAGCAGTGAGGAAAACTAGATTCTTGCCAAAAAAATAGGCTATTAGGCAATGTTGGTCTGCATCATACATTCCGTGTGTACATACATATATATGCACATACCCACATGTGCTCTGTCACTCCTATCCCTTAGTGAACTTGCGAAACATCACTTTTTTTGACAATGATTTTTCTCAGTCATTGAAATTTAATGTCCTGGGTTTCCCTGTATTTTATTAATAAAGAAACAAGTGTGGACCTCTAACAGTCTTCCTTTCTAATTTCCTCCTCCCTTCCCTTTCCTATCCCATTGCCTGATAGCTACTTGGGAAGAACTAAGAATCTAAGTAGTAACACTTTCTGGAATGATTGGGATTATGGGTACGGGTCAATGCCTAAAGTGGTTTTGCTGCCCTCCTCCCTCTCTCTCCCCCCCCCCCCTTTTTCTTTCCTTCTTATAAACTAGATCTGTCTCACAGCTTATACTATCCATGAAGGCAAAATGGCTATCCTGAACAGTTTATTTTTTAATATTTCAAGATAACAGCTCCTGGAAGATAATAGTGTGTTTTCCCATAAATTGAGTCAATTGAGTCAAACTGGGAGCATTCAGCAACGACATTTCCCTGTAGCTGTGTATAGAGAAGGTTTTTTTTTATCCTCTGTCTGGATGCTTTGGATATAAATTACTATAAATTATAAGCTGCTGTGTTTCTGTGATGGCATAATTCATTCTTGATCCTGAAAAATAAGTATAATTTTAATTCATTTTTAGTGTTATGCTAAGATAGCCCCTCTTCTTTACGAAACAGGGCTTGTCTGCTGAAATGAAGGATGCGTTTTATGTTCAGCTTGCCAGAAGTGTCCTTTGCTATCATTCAGTGTGACATAATAATAGCTTGGATGTCTTTTGCTTTCTCTATACCATTTGCAGCATGGGAAAATTAAGAAATCATGGGTTTAGTGTTGATTGTCAAGAAGTCCTGAAACTTTCTCTTAGTTTATACTTTAAAATAAGCAAACTATGCACACAGTTTACTATGCACATTAAACTATGCATATAGTTCTTTACAGTTTCTTCTGAGAATTGGACCAAAACCAGTCTCCTAATTCCAATCTTGAAATCATGCAGGGGCTGGGATGTTGATCTGAAAGCTGTAACTGGCTCGGGCTCTCTGAAAATAGGTTCAAACACTGAAGTCAAAGCCAGGCTCTTTGCTGGGGAAAAAAGCTGGCATGAGGTTGGATGAGGCTCTGAGCCTCGCAGTGCCAGCTCACCTCTCCTCCTTGTGCCTGCCTGTAATGAGTACTCTCCTTTAACATGAATCATTCCAGCAGCCAGATGGCATTGGTTGATTAGAATAAGTGCATGCTATTAGCATTGGGTAGTATACTGAGTAATGACAGCAGTCGGTCCAAGCCAGTCCGTCAAATTGATTAGAAGTAAATTTTTCAGTAACTTTACTTAATGTTATGAATGTGTTACTAATTTAATCTGTTTCTGTTATCTTTTAATTTCTGATCTGATTGCTCACTTTGCTGAATTATAAATGTCACAGTGATAGGAAAATGCTTTTTAATTTCAGCTTGTCTGTTGACAAAAAACCCTATATAATAGAGAATTAGGTCCCAAAGACCCTTTCTTTGTTTGTTTCCTATATTAATGACAGCCAGAGATGAATGTCATACTGAGTTTAACTTAAAACAGTCTATTCCACTGTCTTTTTGATATAGGAGGATGGAAAAGTCAAATCACTGGTGACAGAGTGAGCTAGAAGTGGAAGCAGTACTCAAACCCTGGCTTATTTTCAGGTTTCTTCTCTGGAATTCATGGAGTTACATGATCTAAACCACTATGAAGGTCAATTAAACACTCTTTACCAGCTACGTGACCACATGTATTTTTCACACAATTCTCAAAAATGCTTTTGTTTAAAGTAGCATGTGAGCACATTTTAAAAGCGTTTGTAAGTCAATGGGATGCAAACACTTGCTTAGGTCTAACTTGACTAAAGAGGGAGTAATGTTAGTAATTATTTTACTCCCATTCTGAAACAGGGATCTCAGTTCATGATTTTGTGCAGGAAAGGCCTGCCAGCTAACCAAGAATCTGTTTATATGAATATCAGTAATGTAAGCCTCTTGTTTAAACTTCAACCTATAGGAACTAGTGCAACACAAGGAAGAAAGGAAGGACTATTTATCAGTTTAATTATCTATCTAGGGTCTTTTATTTTCTTTTTCCCTTCTTTACTGTTCAGAAAGTCAGTAGTGAAGCATCTTTTTGGGGAAAACATTGTCCAAAATTATGGTGAATATGTTAATACAGGCAAATCTGCCCATCTCTTAAAAATTAAGAGCACTCTCTGAAGATCTCAAAATATGATAACATTGCTGTCACACCACTGACTGCACTTTAGTATTAAGTATTTGTAAGTATTGCATATGAAGAGTTACCTGTAATGTTGTCATGGGTTCAGCAGTAGCAGTCATTTTTCTCCTTCTCAGTAGCTGGTGCGGCGCTGTGTTTTTGACTTTTGGCTTGGGAACAGTATTGATAACACCAATGTATATATTAATGTGCATTATATATGTACGTGTGTGTGCACAAGCAGACTTATTCGTGTTACAAAATTTGGAACTTTTGCCTATGTAGTGGATGTATTAGAAACTTTTATTGTCTCTTAAATTTTTTATCCATTTTAAGTGGGTAACTTTGTAACTGCGTATATTGCTAAGCTCATTTGAGATGCATACTTGAGTTTGGATTATGCAGGCATATTCTGAATCAAACACATGCCCTGCCAAATGGGTAGTACAGTGCGCCAGTCATGTGGAAAAGCAAAAATCTCTGTTTGATTAGGTGTTGACAGATATTTACATATATATTTCACCATTTCCAAATATGTTCATATAGTTGTAAGCACTTCTATTTTTATAAAGCTATCTCTTACTGATCATGCAGAACTGTTAATGGTCCAGATTCAAAGCAACTTAAATCATTTAAGAGTGACTAGGGAATTTTGTTGATGAAATGCTAAACTGAAGTCTAGCAAATGTTGTCTATCATATTATGAGGTTGCCAGAAATCTGCTCTTCCTCATGCAAGGTCTCACTCAAGGCTGAGAAATGAAGCGTATCTTCTCCTAACTGTACTCAAGGGTCTCTCTCATGTGTTTTCTGTGGTTGTGTTTGCCAAACGCCAATAAAACTGTGTCTCCTCAACAATCCCACTTATTATCTTTTTAGTAAGCAATGACCGAAAGTGGTAGCAGTGGCGCTTCTTTTTTCGCAACAGCAGGGTGGGAGGGATCCTGAAAGCCTGTGATTATGTCTTTCTTTTACCGAAGGAAACTCAGACCTTCTTCTGGCAGTTGAGCAAAGTGCTCATGAAGGCAGGAGGCGAATGCTCTCTGTTCCTCCCTTAAACTTTGTTCCCCTGTGCAGAGAGGTGTCCAAGATCTACTGGTTGAGGGAGAGAGCTAAAAAAAACCACAACAGGCATTGAGCACCATTGAGTGTGATTTGGCACTAGTCTAAGAAGGAGATTACCCTTTTCATTTTTTTTTATTTATTTATTTTTTTCCTCCTAGATCCAGGGACAATCTCTGTATTTAATGTGGTGATTTTTAACTAAATTGTGTTCTTAGGAGTGACTGATGGATCAGGTGAAATACTGAAGTAATTTAATACATTGCAGGAATTATTTTGGATTGCTGTGGAAAGCAGAGAGCTAGTTCTAAGTAAAACATTAATATACTGGTGTTGGAAGTTAAAATCTTTTTCAGTGAGATGAATAGCAAAAAAACCCTCACAAAACCTGAGAATTCTAATTCTTAGAAGAACAACTGTACATTCCCTGTTTCCCAAGCAGGGATTGTAGAAAATACTGTTTTGGTCTGTCTTGCCTTTTGGTTTTCCCTTGGCACTTAGGAAACTGCAGGTCATGTATTATGAACACGGTATAATACCTAAGCTAGGATCTTCACTTCATTAACTTCCACCTAAGGAGAGATGCCTCAAACTGATAGACTCATTCATTTGGCAGTTTCATCAATTCTGGGAGAATTACTGCTTTTCCTTGGCATCTGAGGCATTGAATTGGTCACTGAAATTGAATCTCAGATTCCTAAAGAAGTAAAAAATATTCTATAATGTACAGTTTCTATACTGACCAGCAGAGATTTTGTCATAGCCTTTATTTCGGTGTAATAGTGTTATACAGGTTTTGAGAAATGGACAACCCACAGGACTTAAGTTTTCAAGTAAATTTGATTACAAAAAGAGAGTAATATAGGCATGCAAAGTTACTGAAGAGTCTCCTCACTTTTACTCACCAGGAAGAGTAAGAATCTGGCTTTCCTGTACACAGCTTTACATTTTCATTATCAATTCTCCCCTTCTTTTTTATAATACCCATAAGCCTCTCCATGATCAAGTGTGAATCTCCACAGTACTTTCTGCTGTTCCTCAAATACACGCTAGTTTTTTGGGCAAGTTATATGAAAACTGACAGCACTGTCTGGAAACCATCCTGCAATGCATGAACTACAAATGTGTAGAGGCTGTCAGTGGAATTTGTAGAAGTACTTGGCATTAAGCAGCACAGAAAAGAAGCAGAAAGCCTCCCTTTATAGTTTGGCTCCTGAATACCCTTGTGCTTAACCCTGTGATTTGAAACTTATGGTTTCTCTCACCCATCTGATGTGTCCTAAAAAGGGAACCTGTGTAGTCCACAGTTCCTATGAGTGCTTTCTATGAGAGCATCTGTTCTTATTTTAATTTATTTTCCCCTCTTATTCTAAAGCTGATCAGTTTTCAGATGAAGTTTCTTATGTCCTTCAAAGGCGCTGGGAGCAGCTTTATTTTCCCCATCCTTCTCTCCTGTCCTACCTGTTTTGTTCCCATAACCTGGAGACATTTACTCATCGGATGTATAGTTTTCCCTCTTCTATCAATCTTTGATTATGTTAGTGATTGAGGTTATTAGGGTCACCATCCTTCACCAAAGACTGACATAAGTAGGCGGTGTTGTATATCCACTGAAAGAGACTGAGAGAAAGGAAATTTCTTTTTGCTCTTTTTGAAGGCTCTGCCTTTTTTCCAGATGAGGTTTCCGGGGAAGATAAGGCATTTTCTTTAAGAGAGTTATGGAATGTTTATGGCATTTACATGGTTAAAGTTACATTCCTGCACAGCTGTAGCATCTTTGGATGTCTTAAAGGAAAAAAGTAGCCCAATTACATAGAATCGTAGAATCATAGAATAGTTAGGGTTGGAAAGGACCTTAAGATCATCTAGTTCCAACCCCCCTGCCATG
>JANRGW010045574.1:0-20490 GCA_024733675.1 Psilopsiagon aymara | reverse complement strand
TGGGTCAGGTGTCCTGTCTCTGCTTCCTCCCGGCTCCCCCTCCTCCCTGGCAGAGCATGAGGCTCACAAAGTCCTTGACCAGACCAAACATCACTAAGCCATAACTAAAAACATTGGTGTTATCAGTGTTGATCCCAGGCCAAAAGTCAAAACCACAGTGATGCACCAACTACCAAGAAGGAGAAAAATGACTGCTGCTGCTGAACCCAGGACAGTATTTGAAGACTCTGGAAAAAAAACCCACCTATAAGGTGCTGGATAATTAGGATTTGGATATTTGGAATGAAAGAATGACGTGAGTTTGTGGTGAGCAAGTGCTTTTTCTTCTCTTTTGGAGGTTGCTGAATCACTTAACAGATGTGTATGTTCTGGAAAAGTTCAAGTATAAGAATAATTGTGAGAAAGATAAGTTACAATCATGAGTGCCTGGGAGTGGAAATCTGGAAACTACTTACTGGCTACTCCTGAAAAGAGAGCTCCTTTATTTGTTCTTTTCACAATTCATTTTGTACTCTGACTGGGGATCTCTGGCAATTACCCATGTGCATAAGAGCATTCAGAGCCACGCCAGCATGCTGTTTCAGTTAGTATTAAGAGTCCGTATAGCAATTCACAGAGCAGCATTGCACAAGATTTTTGTTCCAGAAGTACTGACAGGTTTTCTGAGAATGATGAAATTTATCTCGGGTCAAATCGAGGCTGTTTAAAAATCAATGCAAGTTTCACTACCAAATTTAATGGTCTCTGGAGCTGGCATTTTGAAATTTGTACTGTGCTAAGGGTGATTTTACTATGAAACCTTATGCAGTTGTAAACACTTAGAACAAAAGCCCTCATAGGCATATGCAGTCTCAGAATAATGGTCTGATGCACAAGTGTATTTGCTAGAAAATGGTAACAACCTTGTTTATCCAAACTCATGACACAGAAGCTACTTTGAAAAGCTGTATGTATTTCTGATGTGAAGTTTTCTTGGCTGAAAGTCCAACAAAAAGGGACTCTCACCTCTCAAACAAGGTAGATTTTGTGGTAAAACCCATTCCACCCCAACTGATGTGACTGCTGTTCATCTCTGCCCAGCGTTCTCTGACCCAACACTTGGGAAAGGTGAACTGAAGGATCCGTTTTCCAGCGTTGTTAAGAGTTGTAGGCAGAGGGGAGTTGGATAAGATAGCTACCAGCCATGCTTCTGTTTTTCTAGACTTCTCTTGGGGAATGGCAGCAGTAAAGATTTCCCTCCTGTTGCTGACCAGACTTCCCCACATCCCCATGTGCTATCTAACAGCTACTATCTGCACAACTTTACATTGCTGTGACAATCCCTAGGTCCCTTGTCAGGGCACTCTCAATAAACAGAGGCTTGAGTGAGTATTGCCAGACTGAGGGTGTTTGTCCACTGACAGCAAAATGGATTAATGACATCAGTTAAATTTTCCCTACATCCCCCAGTAACATCTTGTTGTGATCTTAAATGATTTCCATGGTAACAGCAGAACAGTATTTCTATATTTATAACATCACACTGGGGGTGTGCATCAGTGCTGTTGACTGAAGAATATTTGCAATTGAGCTATTACAGGTAAAGTCTAAGGCTTGCTTAAAACAAAAGGTTACATGTTTTATTGTTTGACTTTGCAGGGGAGATGTAGCAGGCAAAAAGTTAATTTTCATTCACAGTTTAACTCATCCACCATTTTCCTTTACTGCACTGAATGTGGTGACTGGATTAGCTACAACTTTAGCAATGTTCAGGTGTCAAAATGCTTCCTTTACATAATGGAAGTCATTAAAGTGTCAAAATCAAATGTCTGGTCTCAATCATAATTGATGATGTCATTATGTTTGTACCATGAATGCAAGCATTTATAATTAGAGACCAAATCAAAAACATGACATGCCAATGCACATGAAAGCTACAGTTTCCACAAGAAAGCATTTATGATTTGTTGCTAATATTAATAGCAAATATGCAAATAAAATTATCAATATCAAAATAGTGTAAAAAATATTTGTTATCACAGAGTAAATCTGATGGTGTCTTATCAGGTATTCTGTGTAGGCATATCCCTACTGCTTTTTAAAACAAGCAGTGGTAAAGTTTTTGAAATAAGCTGGGTAAGGCAGTGGCTAGGTCTCTATTAAATGCTGAAAGCATTTTTCTTTGCAATTGAATTTGATCTACAGTGGTTCTTGTGTTGCAGATGGCACTGTGGTAAAAGGCACAGGCTATCACATAGGTAAACAGTATATGGAACAATATATTGCTACCTTAAGTGCATGAAGATAGAGCAAGTTGTGTTTTTTAAAGAGATAGAGCTTTTTAGGAACTGGCTGTAACATGGGAAAATCATTTGTCTCTGTAAGCTTTTGCTGGTTTACACAAAATAACATGTAATTGGAGGACTTCAGCCAATCAAATGACAGGCATTTGCACTGGGCACTGGCTGAATGTTTATCTAGTAAAAAATAATATATCTCTTTACTGACCTGGACTTACACTTCAAGACTTGCAACATTTTGTGCAGCCAGACCCTTCCTATTCCAAATGTGGTCTAGCATTAAATCACTTGTCTTAACACAGCTAATCAGATAGGAAATAGTAAGAGAGAACTGTGTTCTCCTCTCTAGATATTTTTCAGTTAAGAAAACATATAGCAAGGTGACAACATTGCTTAGTAATAAGTGTCACATTTATAACGCCATTTATATATAGGCTGGTGATGCAACTACAATATGGAATTACTGCTGTTTGCATGAGTTGATTGAAACTTTCAGTGAAGATTTGTTGTTTAGGTGTGTATTTCCCTGTTAAATTAGTGGCTATTGAAGAACTGGAGTTGAAGAATTTCCTAAGTTCAAGCAGAATAAACATGGAAGAAAAATCCTCTCCCAGAACTACCAGAAGAAAAATACTTCCCAATGAGAAGTGAGTTGAAGAGGATTTGAGCAGTTAGAGAAGAAGAGAGAAAGAAAGTCCTTCTTTTGGCTTGTAGATAGAAATTAACGAACAGAAATACTGGTTTTGTTAATATTCTTTTAATTGTAATTTTCAGACATGACTTCCTGACTAGAAATTCTTTTCTTGGTAGTGAAAACAGCTGAAAGAACAAACATATCAACACAGAAGGGCTTATAAAATGCTCCGTGTGATGCAGTCAACTTGCTTTAGAAGCACAAATATTCCTTTTGGCATTGTGCAGACAATCAGTTGGAGTCTAACTTCACCTTCTATAAAAAATAAAATTCGTTTTTGTGCCACCTTAAAAAAAAGCCATAAGAAAAAAGAAGCTGTGAGGTAGTCAGTGTTTCCTTTTGTTCCTGCTATCAGTTTCTCCCTTTTGGGATTGCTCATTCCAGAGTGCAGGGACACTGATTCATGCCTGTGGTGTTTTGCATCTAACACAGCCTCATTCCAGTTGTATGGAAATGGGGCAAACCTGGAATGTGACCTAGATTTAGTAGGGCAGTCAATTTTCAAGAAAATGTTCCCTCCCAGTTTCAGGGGAAATGTTCCTTCCCTGTTTCTGGTTTAGGAGTAAGTAACCATGGTGACTGCAAAAGCTTAACTTCTGCACATACTCTGAGGTTGTCATCTCTCAAGTTTTACTCCCTGCTTTACCCCCCAAAAAGAATTACCTTAACAAAATAACTCCACTGTTCCATTATGTGATGCTAATAGCACAGCTTTTTCTAGTTCATCCTTACTTCAAACTGCAGTCAGTGCATCATGCAGCAGATCTCATATCTACATGTTATATCTCATATCTTGCTAATCTCATATCTACATGGCAATTCTAATGACAACCTGGGAAAAAAGATGACCAAACAAGTCCAAAGGTTGTTCTCCGTATGCAAGATAAGACTTTTAAAACACCCATATGACTGGGAAGCCCAGGGTGTACTGGCTCCTCAACACATTTGGCTCACTGTTGAATTTGTTCAAGCTGTCCAGCTAATTTCTGAAGCATGGAGTTGGCCAGTGATGACCAGGTTTGCTCCCTGGTCTCCAGTGTGCCCCCAATGTCACCGGTGTGGTGAGAAGTTTGAGAAGGCTGGGAGGGAGCTGGTGCCCACAGTGAAGGGACAGTCAGCATCAGAAGCCAGTAAAGCCGTAGCTCTACCACCACCAAGAAGCACACCCAACAGCCTCTACTCAACAGGGGCACCATCTCACATCATTTGGAGATGCATACTGGGTTTCCTTGTCCAGTGAGGAATCATGCTTAATGCTGACAATTAATCCCCCAAAAGTTGTTTTTCTGTATTTCTGATGCTTACAATATGTACATCAGCATGGACTGTACAAGTTCTTTCCATGAAAGACCACGGACGGATTTCCACATCTTTTGTCCTATTATAAATGCATAAAGAGTGGTATATGTCATCTGTACATGACCTTTATTACATTTAATAGACCTTTAATTACCTGTAATGTAAATAAAGGGATGTCTGCTAATGAAATGCTGCTCTGTTTACTGGAAGTACACTCAGATAAATCACTTTGCATAGCTCTGCGAACAAGACTGGAACAACTGTTCTAGCTCATTAGCTGGTCTAGGTTCATTATGATGGCTGAGGTCAGCTGGTGGGAAAGTACTTTCCTTTCCTTTCCTTTGCTTCTATAAATTGCATACCTCTTGGAAGTGTAAAGAAAGACTTTTGGGTAAAGTTGCTTTCATACTCAACACCAGAGGCAATTAGCTACCCTGAGAACCTCTCTTACTGTAAAAAGCCTTGTTAGAAAGAAGAAACTGAATTATCAGATAACCATTGCATCATTTTCCAAAATGATTTTGCAAAGAAGCCTCCAGGTCTTGAGCAACCTTTGTAATACAGTTATTCTGAAAGAAATGTTCAGAAAACAATGTATTATCCTTCCTTCATTGCTGGCCAATGTGAACTGAATTTTGTAGCAGTGGAAGAAAGGATGGTGGGGAGGTCAGTGTGGCTTTTAGGATCCAGTGAAAGACTTCTCACTTCCCCCTGTGTTTTGAGAGCGCAGTTCTGGTTTTGGGGGGCATGCTGGTGGGAAGGCAGCAGAAGTGGGTAGGGCTAGGTGACTACCTCCCTTTGCCTGTGCCCAAAACTGGCCTGGAGTGAAGTTGTAGATGGCTGAGCTGGGATAAAAATAAGGGATATAAAGCAAGCTCTCACTCATTGTTTTGGGAGTGTGCCAAACCCAGCAGCCCCAAGCTGATGATAATGTCTCCAAATACTTGCTGCTGCCTGACAATTCCCTTCTTGACTTTGGCTAAGCTTTCCCCTGAAGTGCTGGTCACTGAGTTTGAAGAGTATTTAAGTTATCAGGTGAGAGGTGGCATCTGTTTTAAAAGTCAGTTCCTTATTTTGTAATACAAGCTGCTTTGGAGATAACAATGTTCTTTCATTCCTTCCAACATAGAAATGTAATGTAACAAATGACATGCATTTCTGTTGCATGCTGTCAAAAGGCATCTAAAACAGTTTCTGATATTTAAAAAAGCATACAAGTACTTCACATTTTAAATCCTCTGATAGGTGTTACAATACTTTAATGTGGGAAACAAATATGTGTTTGACTAAAGTCTTCATTTGAACAAAGCTGAAGTAGTAGAATCATAGAAACATAGAATAGTTAGGGTTGGAAAGGACCTTAAGGTTGTCTAGTTCCAACTCCCCTGCCATGGGCAGGGGCACCTCACACTGAACCATGCCACCCAAGGCTCTGACCAGCCCGGCCTTGAACACTGCCAGGGATGGAGCATTCACAACTTCCCTGGGCAACCCATTCCAGTGCCTCATCACCCTTACACTAAAGAATTTCTTCCTCATATCCAATCTGAACTTCTCCTGCTTAAGTTTGAATCCGTTACCCCTTGTCCTATCATCACAGTCCTTAATGAAGAGTCCCTCCCCAGCATCCCTATAGTTGTTAAGTGTAATGTTGTCTTTTTCCAAGAAGTGGAAACTTTACTTTTTTACCACAGTCCCTAAGCTACAAAGCAGAAAATTGATATTTTAAAATAAATAAATAAAATAAATTACACCAGTCTTTGAATTAATGAGAGAACTTTTTTTCTCTACTAAACATGCATTTCTGGTTAGTGAAAAGAGACTTAAAGAGATGAGTCAGAGAAGAAAGATGTAAATACTGAAAACATGCAAGATTCTCAGAGCACTCTTCATGTTTCTCTACTTAATGTTTCACTTCACTCTTCTGAATTTAGGGTGTGGGAGATTTTGAGGGGGAGGTGTTTAGTGGGAGAGAGTGCTTTTAATTCTTTCTTTTTTCTGTGGAATCTCTTGACCACCAAATAAGCTCCAAGTTTAAAAGCCATCTTTTTTCTTAGGTTGGAGCAGGAATCACTTCAAATTCTTTTAAGTCATAGGCTTACTGCAGCCAAAAGCTATGCACAGTTTAGCCTTCTTTGTTAATGAAATTAGAACACTACCCTCTCTATATCATCCAGACCTACTAGTGACTTTGTTCTCTTTGCCTTGCAGCCACTGTTGTCAAAAGTCCCACTGATGCAGGGCAAGAAGTTACAGATTTTGTAAGGTTCATTTGGTATAGTTGCCCAAAAAAAGTAGGACTAAGGCAATGACATCCAGTGTGCAGCTATTAGAAGGAATTAGATAATGGCCACCTCTCAGGTAACACCCCTCTGGCAAACCAATGACATGCCTGGAAGAGCTGAAATGGACTGGTTTTAATCTACAAAAGGAGGAAATAATTCTCAGGGCCAAACCAAAGAGATCTTGAGCCTGGCCATCCTGGACTCAAAGACCCAAAGCCAGCCAAGACTATGAACATTAGAGCCAGAAAAGGAGCATCAGCTATGTGGTGTGGTATGGTGTGTGTAAAGCCCAACTAACATATTTGATTGATGATTGATTTTTAGATGCTATCAGATTGCCTAGTCTTTGAACATAAATAGAAGCATGTTGGAAGCTTTGAGGTTTTCCTGCTCCTGTCACAGCAGCGCACAGACACCTAATAATAACAGTTGCAACACCACCAAAATGCAGATTACACCACAGGTGGTGAACTGCTATATCAGCCCATTGTTTATGTCCACACAATGGTCTTTATGCTTTAACATGCCAGGGACCCAAGATAAACATCGCTGCAGGGAATATCTGAGGTACAAACCTTCCTTCCACAAATAATGTCTTTTACAGCTTGTTTTAGCTGCCCTTACATATTTATTTTTCAGTGCTATGTATGATAATATTCAAGCCCTTCATAGGACTAACAGAATATAAACACTATCATGATTACCATGGTTACACTGTTATTACAGTTTAACCTTGCAGATGGCTTTCAAAAATGCTGGTATTGGAAGTGCTGGTAATTAGTCCAATTGGTCTAACTGTAGCTTTTTTTCTAAATAATAAGACTGTATCTGTAACTCAGACTTGAACAGCAAACTTTGTGATTTGTTAGTACTAACTTTTCCTGATGGTGCTTCCAAAAACTGGAAAGGTCAAAAGCTACCTCATGTTTGGCTGGAGGCTGCTAATGCAGGATCATCACTGTCCCCTCCAGGGACTTTGCTATGGACCCCATCACTACCATCACAAAGCAGCTGCAGCTCTGCTGCAAGCCAGCACCATGTCTCTCTGAGATGTTTCTCTTCTCTGTGACATGGGAGCTGGTGCAGCATTATGCTCAAAATCTTGTTTATGGGAGAGATGAATCATGCCTTGTATATAAGGAAAGCCAGAAAATTCTTGTTAGGATGATGGAAATTTTAAAGGTTTAATTCGAGGATCTGTAGTCATCTAGATCTAATTATTTGAAAATGAAAGAACAATTTTGCAATTGAATTACTTCTGCATGGAAAAGTATCAATAATAATAAAATTAAAACTGAAACACGCGCATTCTGTAGTTTCTATCCCCCTTTATACTGGTGCTATGTTCACCTTTCTACTGCTCCTTTGCATCTTAAAGTAAATAGCTTTGGACTCCTAGAGAGGGCAATACCAGAACTTGTCAGCCCCCTGGGTCCTCTGAGAGGAAAATTAGATTGATGTTGTTAGCTTCTTCCTTCTCTCCCCAGGATCCACTTGTGGCAGATCAACTGATCAACTGAGAGTTGTTTATAGCTGCAGGGTCTCTCTTCAGTGCCAAGCCTGTGCCACATCTCATATAACCCCATGCCTATAATCTGAGCCATACCATGCGTCTGCTATTGCATCAGACTTGGGTTTCTCTGCACTGTCATTGCATCAGAGGTGTAAATATCCCATTCTGCATAGAATAACTGCTTGTATCCACTATCTGTATAAAAACATGGTTTCTCTACACACGAATGAAACAGAGTGATCATGAGCACCTTGATCATTGAGAGAAATTGCTTTGACAGCTAGGCCAACTAAAAGAAGGTGCAGCTCAGAACCAGTTCAGTCAGCACAATTCTGACAAGCCTCAGCCCTGAGGCCTTGCAAATTCAGTGCACAACATGAGGCCTGTGGCAATGGCAGTACTATGCTGGAGAGTTACATGCTGTGACAACTCTGCAACCCAGTTAGCTGTCCTGAGCAATTCTGGGAAGATCCAGTTTCTGTCACCTCTACCTTTAGCAAGCTACATGCCAATTGCTATAAGAGCATTCTTGTTCCTAAAACTCTGGACAGGGAAGAGGTAATACTTCTCAAAGAGGTAACACTACCTCAAAGAGGTAACACTTCTCAAAGGTCTGTGCTGGAATTGAGAAAAAAAGTGACCTTTTTTTAGCCTCCTAGGTGCAGGAGTACTATACAGGTGTCTGGGCATGCCAGGTCCGGATCGAGGAAGCGAAACAGAAGCTGTGATGATGGGATAGGATAAATGGATTGATGGATGGATAGATGGATGGATGGATGGATGGATGGATGGATGGATGGATGGAACTCTGGCATGTGTAGCTCATGATTACAAGTACAAAATATGCATTGCAAATAGCCATACATCATTGTCTGTTTAAAAAAACCCCACAAACCAAACCAAACACAACCAAACCAAAGAACTAACCTCCAAAATGTGTATTATCTGAATTCTCAGCTTTGTCCTGTGCAAAATTTTCAGCATGATTCCAAATTAAGTTTATAATAAAGTTCATGAGGTAAGAGCATTTGCCTGCTTTACGTTAAGTGAAGCTCAGTAAAGAAATGTTCTAGGAAATACTCCTTTCCAGGTGACTGGTTTTTCCAACACCTAGAAGTTAGTGAACTCCATATGATGGGGCAACTCCTGTCATGTACATGAAAATGACCAAATAAAAATACCACGTTGCTCAATGAGTATGTTTTATGTTCATATATCAGCAATAAAGTAGAAAATGCAAGTCTCTTTTGTATTAAAATACAATGAGAGAGAATAATGTAAGAAATGTAAGCTGATGAATTATGTGTATTCAATGCATCTTATTCAGTTCTGGGAAATTTGTATTATCTAACAGACTGCTCTATCAATTTGAACCCTGAAGAAAGCGTGAAGCACAGATTTATTTCCTAGACAAACTTATTTGAGATAATAACAGGATGTCAGTTGGCTATTTCATAGACAGTTCTTTGTGGAGGAAAAATGCATGTACATATGTTTTCTAGTTTGAGTGTAGGTGGTGATTATGTTTAATGTTCTGTATAGCTGTTCCCCTTTCTCATGCTTTTCATTGAAAATTGGAGTGATTGTATAGGAAAAATGAACAAACGAAAAATAGTCCTCTAGAAACAGGGTGTGTTCTTTCCTTTGAGGAACCGAAAATTTCACAGCTATGTTTTGAAGATGACATGCTTTTGGAGTTGCAATTGCTGGTCCAGCCTTTGAAAAGGGATCAAAAGTGTGTCTAACATGAAAAGCACAGTTTTTTTCATGTGAGGGAAGGTGGTCATCAGAGCACAGAAAACTTTGCCTTACTCAGTGGACTTGTAGGTGGAATCTCATAAGGGGAAGCTCTGAAGGGCAAAGGACAGCAGCAAAGCTGGCAGGTCTTAAAGACAGCATTTTCCAAGTGTGACAGTGGTCTGCCCTCAGGAAAACAAGGAGACCTTGCAGCTTGGCAGAGCAAGTAAGTCATGGCACAGCTCCAACATGGAAAGGCACATGAGTGGGAAACAAGGACAGGATACAAAGGAGGAAACGAGAAACTCTTCCCAGGTGTGTAGAGGCAGTGTCAAGGAGGCAAAAATTCAGATCTGCAAGGAATGTCAAGGGCACCAAGAGCTTCTACTGCTACATTGGTCACAAAAGGCTCACCAAGGAAAGTGTGGACACATTGCAGGATGGGATGAGTGATTCAGTAGTAGCAGACACAGATAAGGTAGGTCCTCACCACCTTCTTTGTTGTTATCAGCAAGGTCTGCAAGGCCTCTGCTCTTAGTGACAGGTATCGAGGAGAGGAGCTAACAGCCAGGGACAATGGTCCAGTTGGTGCTCATTCAAGAGCACTTGACCCACACACCCCCCTGGGACCTGTCAGGCTGCATCCCGAGGTCCTGAAGGAGGTGGCTGATGTCCTTGTGCAGCTGCTCTCCATCAGCTTTTGAAGGCCATGCATATCAGGGAGATCCCAAAGAGTGGAGAAAGGGAAATGTCACCCCTGGTTTCAGAACAGGGCAGCAGCAGTTTGGAAAGCTGCAGGTTGGGCAGCCTCCTGCCAGCCCCAGGTAAAACCAAGGAGCAAGACTTCCTGGAGCCCATGCCTGGATACAAGAGGGAGCAGGCAGCAATGGCAGCAGCCTGCCATTACTTTTATAAAGGGGATTCCAACTCCAATCTGTCCATTATTTCTTTCTGCAGCCCTTTTTACACTAAACCTGGTTCAAGTATGCAGTTATTGTGATGTATAAATAAGAATAAACTGTAAAAGCATTTGTTGTGGACTGGTAACACCTGCTACCTAGTGACAGAAGGGCATTGTGCCTTGAACCTGACAGTTATAAACTGCAAACCTGAAGCCCTGAGCAGCTCTTCAGACCTTCATAACCTGTTTTCAAACTGCCTGAATCTTAAATGGTGGATTTGTACATATCCAGAAAACAAAATCTTTTGGGAGCATTGGTAACTTTTTCTTAGGGGATTATTTAGTTATGTCCTTGTGAGAGCTATTTATTTAAATGTGACTAGTTAATCTCAGCTTTTATTCAGTCATCATTGTCATGCAGGCACTTACTGCCGGTCAAACAAAAAGCTTTTATGTTCACTTTCCTTCTACGTTTGTTTACTATGTTAGCAGTTGTAACTATTTGTCCTTCTGGCTGTTAAACAAATTAAAGGAGAACCTGGTTATGTGCCTTTGGCACCTGAACAAAGCAGAAGGTTGAAACAAATGGAAAGCCCATTGCACATCTGCAGCCACAGCACTGTCTCTGAGGGCAGCAGCATGTAACAGACTTGATGCATTCTCTGAATACACTATCTGAAAGTATGACCTTTTCATGTTTTTCAAGCCTTATGTGCTTTCATCTAGCTTCTTAGTGCTCTAGTTTTCTGAAACAATAACCAAATATTTTTATTCTAGCACATTGAAGTAAGTTACTTCATAAAGTTTTAAGAAAATAAGTATTGCCTATGAGCAAAAGCTAAGATGAATAAATATACCCTGCGCATAGGCAGCTCTGAGCTGCCACTGTTGTATTACAATTCACAGACCTATTTCTTGACTGCAGGGCCAGTAGCAAGAAAATCTCCCCTACTCTGCCCTTTACTGCAGACTCTCAAGTGCTGACAATATATGGCATCCATAATCATGGAGTCTGAGGCAAAAAAATCCCCTTCCTGTCCTATACCATGCCTCCTTTGGGGAGTAATACATGATGTTAAGAGCCTAGAATTACAGCCTCGCCTATCTGCATCCTGATAACATGTTCTGGAAGCATTCATCTCCCTTTTACTGTTCCCTTCGTGAAAATTAAAGCAAATGATAAATTTGTGAGCTTTTGATATAAATGTTTAAATTTGGAAGCCTGTAGAAAGCAAGTAGTAATCACATCTGGAACAGCTAACTACAGTTTTAGTGTTGCATTAGCAGAAAGCAAAAAAATAAAGATTAGTAATTTATGATTGATCGTTGAGAGGAATTAATCTGATGTCAATCCTACTGGTGCATGAAAAGAATGGGTCTATATCTGTCATTTACTTAATCCAGAAACTCAGAGACCTTGGTCATCTTCCCCACTACTCTGCTCTTGTGAGACCTCACTTGGAGTGCTGTGTGCAGTTCTGATGTCTTCAACATAAAAAGGACATGGAACTGTCACAACAAGTCCAGAGAAGGGCTACAAGGATGATCATGCGACTGAAGCACCTCCTGTATGAATATAGGATGAGAAAGTTGGGACTCTTCAGCCTGGAGAAGAGAAGTCTGCGTGGAGACCCTCATAGCAGCCTTCCAACATATGAAGGGGGGCTATAAGGGTGCTGGGGAGGGACTCTTCATTAGGGACTGTAGTGATAGGACAAGGGGTAACGGGTTCAAACTTAAATAGTGGAAGTTTAGATTGGATATGAGGAAGAAATTCTTTACTGTAAGGGTGGTGAGGCACTGGAATGGATTGCCCAGGGAAGTTGTGAGTGCTCCATCCCTGGCAGCTTTCAAGGCGAGGTTGGACAAAACCTTGGGTGGCATGGTTTAGTGTGAGGTGTCCCTGCCCATGCCAAGGGGATTGGAACTTGATGATCTTCAGATGCTTTCCAACCCTACCTATTGTATGACTCTATGATTCTATGATCCTATGATCTGATCTGCGAGATGTGCATGAATATATTTAGGCTAGAAATAAGACGAGGAATCCTTTCAGTTAGAGAAAAGAGAATCTGTAATGGCTGCTGCCTCACATAGTCAGGACAGAAACCCTAGCTCCTGTAAGATGGAAATTGATATTGCATAGATTTGTGAGACTTCATGATGTGGTATCAGATGTCTGATCTTAGCTGAGGAGGTCCTTCTTGCTGCTATATTACCATAAATATAATAAATCCATAAATGATTATAGAATTCAGTTTGGGATGACATTAACAGTAGATATATTAGGAAGAAGCTTACTGTTTCCAGTTTAAAATAAGTACAAAGTTATTCTAGGATGTAACAGAAAATGGGAAATAGCTGTCTTTAAAAACTTAACTGAGATATTTAATTTCTATGCAGCATGCCAAGGCTCCTAACTTTGTGAGTTAAAATCTCTGTCCCTTAGTAATGACACAAAGTGTAATAATTGAAATGTGCCTTGGTTGGAGCAGTGATTGAAAGGGTCATAACTTTCACATATAAAGTCCTGATGGCTTTAACAGTTGCCTTAGCGAGCCCTGCAAACACACAGCAGAGTCAGCTCTGCCTTCTGAAGTAATTCAGCAGGTGAATAGCTCAAAAACAGTTGTGAAGAGCAGATTGGTTTTTAAGGGCTCCGATGTAAAAACAGAAGCTCTCCATCTGGAGAAATATCAGTGTTCACCCCTATTTTGTGCTTTCTTTGCAGCAAGGGTCCTGGAGATCTTCTGCCTACAAGGCTCAGTACGGCTGACACTCATGAAAGGAGCAGGTTCTGGAGCTGTCTTTCTGGAAATCGTGTTCTTTGGCTGAAGCAGGCAGTACTATTAAAAATGGGAAGGAGAGAAGAGTAAGCCATTGTTACTATCTAGTCATGTCTCCATTGAAATGCCCACTGAGCACCACTAAATACTGCACTGGGCTGTTTTCATGCCTGCATGTACCTTTATTACCTTATAGTGTCTTTCCTGGGTTGAGTTTATTGCTGAAGAGGAAAGATTCTCAGTAAAACTCTTAATCCAAGGAATTTGCATTGTGCAGAAATGAGGCAGTCTATGGAAGTAAACACAAATTGAGCTACGTAATGTTTACTTCTGCTGTGAAACTGGTACTCTCCTATCAGTAATTGGATGGTTGGAAAGTACAAGCCAATGCCAACTTCTTGTAACTGCCAAGAGTAGACAGACTACCTGAGTCTTTTTTTATTTACAAAATAGTTATTTTATTTTTGCTGCTTTTTTGTTGTTTTCTATGCAGGCTGTGCTATGTGGGCTGCTGAAATACTTGCGTAGTGTATAAATGCTTAAGAATTCATATTACACAGAATGTCACTTTTGCTACCTTCTACTGAGTTTCCCTGGGTATAATGAATGATCATTCCATAGAATAGCCGATAGGCATGATCATAGTAGCTGCACTAACCACTCTCATGTCCCTATAGCTACAGACAGCAAAATGCAAAGTGCTTTCACACTGTTTCTTTATATTGAGCAACAGATGAAAAGTCATGATTCAATAAAACCATTGGTTTGTTAAGAAAGGCAAAGATCCAGAAGTAAAGAATTGTATTAATATTTTATATTCTTGAATATACATGCATCCTTTAGGATTCATTTAGTCTTCAGGATGATTGACTGTAAACATATGACCTTGTTTTCAGCTAATGGGAGCTGACTCATCTCCATTAAGTACCAGTCTATGAGGAAAGGGGGCCTGTACATGTCAGACTGTGCATATGCAACACTGAGGGTCTTTAGAAGGTAAATTTAGTATAGCCATGAAAATTATCTCTTTTTATGAGTTGATATAAGAGAAAGACTAACCTTCTGCATTACTAATGACTGAAATTAAAATTTAATCATATATATAAACCAGCAAGCTAAATAATAATAATAATAATAAACCAACCAACAAAGAAACAAAAAAAACCCCACCAAAACCGATACTGAAAATTATGTTACTGTGAAGTAGAAGAGCAGTATGGAAACACATGAAATACTCAGTAATAAAAGTGAGATCCCCTAATGTGGGAAACTACCCCTAAACTTTCAAGCACTCTCTTCCAAACATAAAATCAGCCAGCTGCTCAAATATCTACCTATGCATCTATAGAAGTGAAATGGGGAAGAATGAAGGAGCAGTTTTATCCAGCATCCCAAGAAGAAAAAAAGGGAATGATGTAAATGAAACTTCCCTTCCCTTTCTTCAAGGGCACAGGGATAATTTTTCCAGAAAAACCCAGACAGCTTGTTTATTTGGTCTTTCTTCATTCTGCTATTCACTGTGTTAGTCAAGAATCTTATAAATGCAGTGTTTGTCAAACAACTTTCACTATTATGGCTGCAGAAATACATAATTTGGGTGTATAGCAGGTGAGGATTGCATTACAGATTTCGCTAATTGAACTTCTAGTGGGAAATCAGGCTCAGTCTGCATATGAATGAGGTGATTTGCTTTTTTTCTTCTCTCTTTCCTCCTGGTCCTTAAGTTACTGAAAACCCAGATCCTTAATCTAAATTTCATCCAATCACAGATCGCTGTAATTAGGGCCTTGAAATGGCTAGGGAAGAGGTGTGTGTGTACTGCATGTATGATCCAAAGCTAGATCTTTAACAAAATACTGTAGTGGCAGGAGTCACAGGGCTAGTATAGTAAACTGCTTCACATCCTCCACACTGAAACCACCTCACTAGCTTTTTATACCTCAGCTGGCTGGCTGCTAAAAGAAAACTATCAAAACTCTTTCTCTTTTTGGAGGTGAAAGAAAGCCCCCAGTGGATTGGACAGGGGCATCAAACAGAGTTGCTGCTAACTGAACCATACAATGTCAGAAGTTCAAATCAGAAAATAGGGAAAATCAAAAACAGGCCACAAAACACTAATTAGACTTGCATGTGCAAGTTTAGATACATTCCCTGTGAAATTAAGTATTTTGATAGCAGACACACTGTCACTATGGAAGTATATAATACTTTATCACTTTTAAAAACCTTAAGACTGAATTTAATCTGGGGCATCTGAGCACGGTTTAAGGGAATAAGTTAGGAACAGAGTGGGTGGCTGCATGTGGGAAGTGAATAAAAGTATTTGGCTGTGAGGAGTTAACGAACACTGGTGGGTGTTTCTATTTTTGTTTCAGGCACGTGAACCAAGGTTGCTGTTAGTCTTAATATAATCTTCAACTACCAGTCTTAATTTTTAACCATTACAGGTTATTAGAAAAGCTATCTGCTCTATCTCAAAATTAATGCAATTATGTTGCATGGAAAGTGAAGTACAAATTGGCACCTTCACTGTACAAAGTAATTTCACAATATAAACATTCCTTGTGAACCTTCTACCTGGAGAAATAAATAGGCCCCTTTCAATAAGAAAAGAAAGGTTCTAATACACACAAACACTTTTATTTCTACTCTATATTACTGCCAAAAGCATAGACAAATATAACTTTCAGTTTTATTTTGTGATGAAAAACATTCTCAGCTGACAGCTTCTTCTTTTGTAGTTTGTGAGAATGTAGCTTGTTTTTTTCAGTTCAAACTTGACTGTTCAGCTGTGCAGTCAATAAAGCAAATTAGTCACCTCGCACAGGTCAGCATTTGCTGTAAGTTGCTACTTTAAAAAAATAAAAGATTTTATATTTGCATAGTTAAGGTAAATTCGGAAAATATTAATTTCAAAGTCACTACCCATTACTTCAGTCAGCTCCAGCATGCTTCAAGAATCCCAAATATACATAGGATCCAATTTCTGCAAAAACAGAGTATACCTTGAGGTCAGATCCTGGGGAGCATCACCCCTCTTACTGGGGGATCAATAGGAGTAGTTGAGAGGTTCATAAAATTCTCCAGTCAAAAAACTTGCTTGGATATTTTACATCTCTACATGATTCTTCTGGTGTGACACACCAGATCTGGCATTCCTGAAACATGGTAATTCCTGTGCTTTAGGGTTTGCTAGCATGGCTCTAGAATAGCCCAGACACATCCAACTTCGTTAGTATCTTAGTGTCCCCTGGCTAGGCTTTGCAAACTCCTCTGAAACATACTATGTGTTGTTTAGAAACCCAGAATTTACTACACCTCTCTTGATCCCAGACCACAAACTGGTTGATCAGTAGCTACTTAGGATTCTCCCTGGATACTGGCAATACACTTCTGCATGGTGAAGATGGCCCTTCTTCTCATGAGCCTCTGCTGCAAGACTGGAGTCCAGTTATATTACAATTTCAAAATCTCTCTGACTTCATCCTGGAATCCATCTACCCAGAGCCTCCACTGAAGAATGATATGCATACATGGCTCCTGTTCTATCAGCCTTGGGAGGTTCCTTGGGGTGCATATATTTGCTGTAAGAACAGCTTTTTAGCAAGTAATGTTTTACCTAAATTTCTTGGGGGAAAAGAAAAAAACAAAAAAAAAACCAACCAAAAACCCAACCAACCAAAACCACCAGCTAAACAGCAAAAAGTAGAGTGAAGCATTTCCTCTAACATCCATTTTGAGACAAAACTAGAAATTAGTGTTGAGATGGTGGGAGTTGCAGAACTTCTCCTGGGAATGTATGGGAGTTTCTTTTCTTCTGCCTTATACCAGCTGATCTTTCTGTCAGTATCTGCCTTGGGAGCTTAGGGTAGGGACAAATCAACACCAGTGCGGCTGTAGAGTCAATGAGCAGAAGTCCTCTTTTCCCAAATGACACAGCCAGAGCAGAATCAGTACTTCTGGCTGGTACTTTCCTGCTATTCCAGACATCCATTTCTCTGGCACTGACAAGGACTGGGATAAAACTGCTTTTCCCCCAGATGACAAAGCACTCACTTAGGATCTGTTGTAGATGCTTTGGCTGTTTTTGTGCAGCTCTGACTGTGCGGAGCACTTAAAAACAGGAGACCATTTAGTTTGCATAACCATCTGCCTTTTATAAAGGCTTAGTTTTTTTTTTTTTTTTTCTCTGTTGCATCTAATCCAAAATACAGCAGTTTAACACTTGAAGTGTGTGAATGAGTGTGACTTACCAGGGACTGAGATTCTCAAAGGAGACAAACCACTTTGCTTGCTCTGTCTTTCTGCCACAGTGTACTATTTAAAGCTCCATACTTGCATATCAAAAGGGCCTATGAGTCATGACAGTACTCCTGAATCACAAAAATTATCTTGCTTGTGCTATGGATAAGAAAAATGGCTTAGCTGTGCATGCTAGCAAGCAGCAGATAATTAGAGGCATATGTGTATGAGTAGATGTCTGAAACTGAACTTTTGTACCCTGAACAGAAGCCTGCTACGTGATAGTGGCAACTGGCATGGGGGGCAATTGTAAAAGTTGATGACATCTTGTCTAAACACAGGTGTCACGTACTGAGCCCTCGCACTGATGAGGGGACATGAAACACCACTTGACAAGCTGATGATACATCTTGCTTCTGCACACAGAAGGCTGGGAAAGCTGCGGCCTGGTGAAGAGTAGTGGAAGATTCTGGCTGAAAGAAACATCCTGGAAGTGGAGGAAAATCCTGAAGATCAGAGCTGAGTGGAGGTGAGTGCAAAGGTATGCCCAGCATCTCTAGCCAAGGACGCTCAAGAGAGGCAACTGCCAGCAGTGACACAGCTGGAACCTAAGTGACTTTCTGCCTGGCTGTACTGGATCAGCAGTGAAATCCCTGCTGAGCACTGGGTCAAGAGTCTGGGAGCCTGATGCTGGGGAAGCAAGGGAGTGAGTGCATGGGGAAGTCTTAATCCCACCAGTTCTTAAACAAATCCCAGTACTCAGATCCTTGATAGGTTGTCATTCAATCTGCCTGGTCTGTGAGAGCTTGGCAGACTGCTTCAGACATTTTTTAACTGACTCTCAAAGCATTTCAGAACTGATGTTTACTAATCTGTGCCAGCTGACGCATGCCAATGCTTTGGAGTGAAGATCCCACTGCTCTTTTCAACAAGCATTGAAAGAAGTGGTGAAGAAAAAAGCAATATTTTTGATTGCTTTTTTATTTTTAAGTAAGAATTTTCTGCTATAGTGAAATGATAAAATAGAAAAAAAATCCAAGTTTTGTTTTCAAAATATTAAAAATTCAGAAAAAAATTCCCACTGAATATTTAGCAAAACTATTTTATCATATGAAACACAAGATGGGGTACCATACATAGTCTGCTGCTGACCACTCCACCAACTCATGAGAAGGAAGACAGATCTCTAGGCATGCTATAAATGTGTAAGTACGTAATAGAGTATATCTACTGGAATTATGCAGATACCACTGCTTGGCTCTACATAATTATTACTAGCCATTTGGAATAAAATACAAAGTAGTCATTGGTGAAATTTGCAGAAGACATGTAGGTGTGGAAAGCAGTTAGTAATATGGAGCCCAGTTCTGTGAACTCAAGAATTTAACTGCCTTGTCTCAAACAAATAGTACGTATTTCAACAAAAATGAATGCAAGGTGTGTGCTTAGGAACAAAGACTGTAGGGTATATTTATTTGGCAGCTGAGACTGGCTATGATTGATAAACATATATGACTTCTCGGTGCAGCAGCATGATGGCAAATATGCTGGTTTCAGATACATAAATAGGGACATTACATAACCTCTGCATTTGGCATTAGCATGATTGCTTCTGGCATATCACAATCAGTTCTCAATGCCCATGAAAGACACCAAAATTAGACAGGATCCAGAAAGAGCCATGAGGAACATTTAAGGCTAGAAAAACTACCTATACCTTAAAAGACAAAAGGCACAATCTATTTTGCTTGTTGAAGAGTGTGGAGGGATCTGCTTGATCTTAATGAAAGCACAGCTTTTATAAAGAGTTTTTCTACTTAATTAATTGTGCATCTGGAAATCCAAAGTAAAAAAAAAAAATAAATAAACTTATGAATAATGTGTCTTTCTCCCTTTTTGCCAGGAAAGATAATTAACAATAAAAAAAATCAGCATAACATACTATAAGCCATAATGAATTCTCCATTACTGCCAAATTATGTAACAAGGTCTTCCTAGAGATATACCTAAAATATGCATAACCTCAGGCATTGCCAGTGGCGCACATTAGACAGATCATCAGACTACAGGATCACAATTGTCCCTTTTCTTTATATAAATTTCACCACGAGTGGGTGAAGGGAACAGCCATGGAACATGTCACAGTTTAACTTTGAGTATAGTGGTTCAGATTAAAATCTGAAAAAAAAAAAAAGAAATCTCTTGATAGAATTGATGTGAAAAAATGAGAGCCACTTTTTTCAAAAACAGGGGGGGGGGAGGAATTTACTTGAATTTTTGAGAAAGTCTGAAAAAAATGTCGTACAAACCATAGCAGTCCTTGAATGCTGCAAGAAAACGCACATCTGGAAACAAACCAGAATGTGATAGCATTCACAGCAGGACTGCAGCATAAATAGGAGTGACATAAGAACAGAACTCAAAAAAGAACTGTTAGTTCTGATGTTAGTGAAAAAATTAAGACGACGACATAAAGAATTACAAGTATGATGGAAATATGTTCTTTGAGAACACTGGGCTAAAAGGAGATCTGACCCAATTCTTTGTATCACTAATACATGGCCTCTACAGCATGTCTCGATATCTCAGTGCTCTGCTTTATGGCAGTATGCTGCCTGTGTATGTGTTAATAATGGTCCAGTCTCTATAGTTTCCCCACAGCTTTTGCAGATGTATTTCACAGAATCATAGAATCATAGAATAGTTAGGGTTGGAAAGGACCTTAAGATCATCTAGTTCCAACCCCCCTGCCAT
>JANRGW010045571.1:0-34905 GCA_024733675.1 Psilopsiagon aymara | reverse complement strand
GTCCTTGGCCAGACCAAACATCACTAAGCCATAACTAAAAACATTGGTGTTATCAGTGCTGTTCCCAGGCCACAAGTTAAAAACAGCGCTGCACCAACTACTAAGAAGGAGAAAAATGACTTCTACTGCTGAACCCATGACACTTTTGCAAACCAGAACTCCAGTTTTACTTAATCTTCTCTGTTTCCTCTTAGCAAAGTGAGCATTTTTTTAGTTGCTGTTTCTTCCAACCTGGCTCTGCTGTGCTGGACAAAGTCCTGTCTGTATCTTCATCCCACTTGCCGTTTCCAAACAATTCAAGAAATCCAGGACCTAATGCTTCCAGAGAGTGAAATTGTGGGAGAGGGCGGTGTGCAGCATTGAAAGGGCTGAATGCATCATGTAACACTGTGGTCTTTCTTTCCCCCAGTGTACCAGTGTCGAAGCGTGAAGATTATTTTCCTAGGACACCTCCAGTGAGCAAAACCTCCAGAACACCAAGCAGTGGTGGGAGCAGTTTGGGGAAGAAAATGATTGGGTTTGGTGCAAACATGCAAGATAAGAGAACCCTTCTTGCGCAAACCAAGAGGGAAGGCACCAAGTCAACGAAAGGTAAGGGGACACACACTGTATTGTGGGGCCATGAGTGTGCTAATGACATTTAGAAATTTTAGATACAGAATTCAAGAGCTTATCAGTAAAATGCACAATTAGAAGAAAAGGACTGCAAGTGGCTTAAAACAACCCAAGAGAAGGGAGCTACATTTAAAATAATAAAGTGCATATAAAGCCTTGTAAATAACAAGTGATCTTCTTGGCTGGTGTTCCTGATTGAAGGGGGAAAAATAGCCCTTTGATCTCAAAAAGCTACTTCAACAATTCTTGTTCTCTCTGCTTGCTGGAAAAGAAAAAGTGCAGTGGGGCTTGCTCCTGAAATCTAATCTTCTTCATATTCTTTTCCATCCCAAGTAATGGGTCCACCATCACAACCTCATATTTTGCCTCACAGGGTTGTCTGTGCAGCTAGAATCTATCCTGCCCTTAGCTTAGTACCTCCACTTAAGGAGCAGAGAAGCAGTCTGTCTTAGAAAGGGTTGAGAACAAAAGCAGCTTGGATGTTTCGCTGCTGAGCCTTGAATATAATCCTTGGTTCAATTATGAGCTACCTTTTTTTTTTTTTATTTTAACTTGTCAGGCAGTTTGCCGTATATGTCAGCATAAAAATAAAGAAAATGGCAAAATGAGAAGAAATGTGGTGCAGTTCTCAAAGGAACAAATAACTTGTGTTATTGGTTAAGACTGTACCAACATTAAAAAGCAGTCCCCGTGAAGAAACTTTCAAAAGGGTATCATCAGCCTGGACCCAAACAGTGGCTGAGGTTAATCTCTTCCAAGGCACAGCTACAAAAGTTGGAAGCCTGTAAAGGGCTTGTGTCCAAAAAAATCAATTTCTAATTTGAAACAAAATCATTTTTGACTAACAGGGGTTCAGGACCCATTACTTTTGCTGTATAGTCTGCTGACATTTCACACTTTCTGTTGTGCACAATGAATCCTAATAGTCATTTTATAACATTGCTACACCAATCAATTTAAGCAAGAGAAAGCCGTTACAATTCTGCAAAGTTTCAGGGGCAATTTTTACTGATGGTTTTCTTTTATGTTTTTTTTTTTTAGCTATCATTATTTTTTTCTTCTCTTTCCCTCTTCATTCTCCCCCTCCTTCTCAATACTGTGGTGATGAAATTGAGATTTTTCACAGTTGGATGATGGGTTTTGTTCCTTGGATATGGATAGTCTCCAAAAAAGTAATTTATTTGCCCTAGATTTAGGGGAAAAAAATCCAAGCTGGTCTGTTCTTCATTCATTTCATTTTGTAGTACTTAGGAGAAGTTACAAGCTGCACCAGTCTATTGCACATATCAATTGAGATGCGCATATGCTGATTTAGTGATTGTAGTGGTCAGCGTATTGTCTGAGGATAGTGGGTGTCTTTTGCAAACACTTACTGGGATTTCTAGCTTTGAAGATATGGCAAAATTTAACTTACAAACATTGGCACTTGCTGTGATACCAGATAAATTTTAGAGAAATGCTTTCAAGCTGTGGAACAACCTCAGGTCTATTAGTGATTTGAATGGCTTGTTTATCACAAGGCAAATTACCTAGCACTAATCACTGAAGTTGAAGTCTTCTGTATTTAGTATCTTTTTAATTGGCTTCCTTCTGTTACATGTTTGGACTTCTTTAACAAGCATACACACATACTTCTAAAGTATTATTTCTATCTTTGGGGATCACCAGGGCACAATGTTACGTTTCCTAATTCCAGTCTGCTCCAGACATAGCTGTTTCTGTCCTTGTTTCTGCTGGATCTTCCCATCTGTTGCTGACCTGGGATTTCTGCTTCAGAATTTATTGTTTTATTAGAAGCAATTATATAACATCTAGCAAAAACAAAATGAGGGGTGCTAGCACTGTTAACTGTGGTGAAATTCGTAACCACATGGTGTTTGCCGTACTGTGTCAGAGTGCTGAACCAGCAAACCTGGGTGCCTGTCTTGGATCCCACTACTGCAGTGCATTTACCTGATCTCTTTAGCTAAGCCATGTGATGTGTGAAGGGGGAATGAAGTCAATAAAACAACATCTTGAGGAATGAAACTTGATATTATTTAGCCCCATTCCTTAATGTAGCCTTTTGGTCAGAAATCAGCAGTGGTGGATATACAGAAACATGTCCACTGAAAACTTCTTGAGAGTCAAATGTTAAGGTATTGTTACAGAGGTTTATTTTTCTCATGCCTTGATCTTTCTTTTCTATTTAAATTGCATATTCTTCAGGATGGGGACTCTCTTCAAGCACACCTTAGTGCAGTGCCAGTAGTGATGTGGGTCTTTGGGCTCACTATGCAATCTCTTTATACCGCTGGGAATGGTGCATGTATCTGCGCTATGGTGCAGCTCATGATTGTGTCCTTACACAGCAACATATGCAGTTGTACCAGGTTTTGGTATTCAACTACCTCTGACTTCTTAGATTTTTTTGAGAAGATAAAAGGAAAACGTTCCCGTGCTGGAATGGTGGAAGGCTTTACTGTTCACAGTGCTGCTCACTTACTGTGAGTGTAGTGTTTGGAAGGCTCACGTTCCAAACCCACTTCTTTCTCACTGAAGATGTTTAGTAATGGGGAGAAGAGCAAGAAGAGCAATGTTAACCTGCTTCTGTCACCTTGTGGAGTGGAAGAGGCACTTTTGCTCTCTTTTCAGGGTAGAAGCTTACTGAGTCAGCTTAGGCAGCCAGCTTTTATTCTCACTGTTGCATTTGTCTCCTATTTCTATCTGCTCCTTAAATTTTATTCCTATGCTTTAGGAGGTGCTTTTGTCTTTTAGACAAACTTTTTTAGTTTTACCAGCAAAACTTTAAACAGGTGAAGAAATCTTGAAGTCTTAGATCTTTTCAGCAGTAAATTGTTTTTATTGGTATAACCACCAGCTATGTCAATTTGTACTAAAATTAACAACTTATCTGGTTAAAAAGCAGTGGAGTGCAGAAAGAAGTGTTTCACTTCCCTTTTTGCCCTGGAAAAATTTACTTCTGGGGTGGGAAACTGATATAGATTCTATCCACAATGTTCTGCAATTTTTGGCACTTCTTACATTTTTGTTTAAAGTCTTTCTCTTCACAACACTTCCTGAAATATCTTTGTGTTGAAACAAAGAAAGAACTAATTTTCCCTTTTCTTTTAGGGGGATTTAGCATCTGCATGATATTGTATAGCATGCATAGCTTTCTTTTCCATATGTAAAAGAAAAAAGCCAGGGAAGGAAAATTATTTTGGCTCATAGAATCTATACTTTTCCAGGGGCTGTTTTTTCAGTATGTTTTCTAATAGAGCTTCTCAGGGATTCAGAATCTGGAACTTCTTCCCTAGAGGGAAGACTCTTTCCTACAATCAAACGGAGCAATTAGTTAATATTAGTGAAGCACTTTGAAGATGTGGAGTACTATATAAATGCTAAGTATTATGAATATTAGTATTATTCAATTCATAAAGATTTATTTTATGATTATGAGCCTAGATTTCCCTTTGCTTACTTGCATCCCATTACTGCTAGAACCAGCCTCAACTGTATTTCTTCATTCTTAGTGTTTACACTTCCAAAATATGGACTGCTGTATTTCTACATGTTCTTCGTATTTTAGTTGTCTGTTCCTCAAGTAGAAATAGACAGCTATTTGAATTTTCTCGAGTGAGTCTTTAATCTACTTTAAATCATTCCCATACCAAGTTAACCAAATTGAAAATAGTATTTTTAACATTACCATTTAGAAGACATCTATAATTGCTTTGGGATAGCTTGCCTTGCAAGCTTATATCTAGTTTGTTTTTTGCTAATCTTTGCTACCCCAGGTTCTCTCCATTGCTGTCAGATTATCACACCATATATGAGCCTTTTTTTCTTTTTTTTTTACCAAGGGTGAATGTGTCTGTTCTTTTTCCATGTTTCTGGCTTCTCTGGATCATCTGCAAGGTCTCCAGGCTCATACTGTCTTCCAACACCTGCAAATCTAATTAATTTGCTGTCATTTGTATCACCTCAGTTCTCTATGACTTTTCATAAATAATTACCAGCCACTTCATAAATTCATTAACTAATTCCCTTTAGCCCTGAAATATATATCCTTCAGACTAAAGAATTTGTATCTTTTTTTTCTCTGATAATGTCTTTTAATCAGCTTTATATAGGCAGGTATTATACATCAACACAGTCTTCATTATCTCCTACTTGCCAATATTCCTTTTTGTTATTTTTTTTCTCACAGTACATTTAAAAATTATTAGTAGCTTGGCCACTTTGGAATCATTATTGATTTAATCTTCTTCATGTATTCATAGACCTGCTTGCTCTTTGGTGTTTCTTTTCCCTCAATTGACTTGCATGCCTTTGTCAAGATGTATTTTTAAACTTTTTTTGGTTTAGATATGCACTTCTTCAGAATTTTTTGCCACCCCTGTTTTATGTCTCTGCAGCATAACAGCTTCAGTATATTCCTATTTAGTTCCTTTTCTTGTATTCCATTTCCAGTCCTGGTAATATTTGCAGACTTGGGTCTCTGAACAGTCCCCTTGAGGCTGCATTGGCCACTTCCAAGTTCATATATTTTGTTTTCCAGGGAAATACATCTACTTTGCTATAAATGTAGTGTGTTGACAGTGTGCCAGCCTTTTCTCTTAGTAGGAATTGAATATATTCTCCTACTCACCAGGTTCTTATTACTTCAGTCTTATTTTCTTAAAATCCAGCTGCCTTATTCCACTATCATGTGAAATGATTTCTAAATATCTCGTATTCAATCTGAGCAAGAGGCTTCCAGTCTTTATAAGCATACCCACTCTTCTCATCCTGGATTGGCATGCTCTCAAGTTACCAGGGACACACAATCAACATATATCCCCGTGTTATTTCTAAGAGTTCCTTTGCTGATAATTAACTCTTTGTAAGGCGAAATCTTTTCACTGCATGGTACTGAAGCACGATGCATGACAGGAGGGCAATAAGAGCCCATTATATTTTTTTGGTAGTCTGCCTGGAATGCACCTTTAAACATGTGGGTTTACAATATTGTACGTATTTGTGTACATCTTAATGCAGTATTTACTCTTTATGCAGTATTAATCTCTTGGACATCTCTAAATTTTGCACTGACGCTGGAATTGCAGCCTTGTTGGTTCGTGTTTCAGCATGGATGGTAGATAATGTTTCTGTTCACAGAGCTGGGAAATATTTAGGCATGACAGAATTACTTAAAGAGCTAAATACTGATTTGACTTTAATTTTTGCTGAGACTTGGAGATTTCCCTGTCGTTACTGTTAAGTGAAGTTGGTTGGACAGAACTAATAAGGCTATAATATAAAAGCCCACACTCACAGGCTTTTGCATGGTAAATCACATTACTCCTAATTTGCCTGTTCCACTTACCTCTGACTACCTGTAAACAGTTGTCTTAACTAAATCTTATCTATAAAACCCAGTCCTCAGCTGGGTGGGTGAAAGGTGGAAAGACAGGTGGAAAATTGGCTGTACCATCAGCCTCAAATGGTGGTCATCAGTCCAGCTGGCAGATAGTTGCTAGTGGTTAATTGCTTAACATTAACAACCTGGACAGGGGGACAGGATGCACTTTCAGCAAGTTTGCAGACAACAGCAACTGTGGAAGTGGTCACTATGCTGGAGGGTAGGGCACAGTGTTCAAGGGACCTTACAGGTGAAAGTGGTTTGTCAGAAACCTGTTAAACGAAGAGAAATGCCAGTTTCTGCAACAAGGTTGGACCAATCTCACTTAACAGAGCCAGCAGGGCAACTTAGAAAGCAGTTTTGCCAGAAAAGAACTGAGTGTTCTGCTGAACATTAAGTTGAACGTGAGTCAGCAGTGTGCCTGTGTGCTGGAGTAAGCAAACCTCATACTGGGCTGTAATAGAGAAGTTCTGTTCATCAGTTTGATGAAGTGATACTTCCTCTCTGATCAGCTCTGATGAGACTGTATCTCTGAAGTGCTGTGCCCAGTTTGGGGCTTCACAGCATAAGAATATTAACAAGCTGTAGGAAGTCTAGCAGAAGCAACCAGGAAAGTCAGGGAGTTGGAGCATATGACTACTACGGGAGACTGAGGAAGCTGGGGCCTATAGGGATGCTGGGGGGAACTCTTCATTAGGGACTGTAGTGATAGGACAAGGGCTAATGGGTTCAAACTGAAACAGGGGAAGTTTAGATTGGATATGAGGAAGAAATTCTTTACTGTAAGGGTGGTGAGGCACTGTAATGGGTTGTCCAGGGAAGCTGTGAATGCTTCTTCACTGGCCGTGTTCAGGGCCAGGTTGGACATAGCCTTTGGTGATATGGGTTAGTGGGAGGTGCCCCTGCCCATGGCAGGGGGGTTGGAATTGGATGATCTTGAGGTCCTTTCCAACCCTAACTATTCTGTGATGCTGCACGGATGTTCTGTGTTCTTCAGGTACCTAAGGAGAGAATGTAAAGAAAAGGGAATCAGACTGTTGTTGGGAGTCATCGGTGACAGAGCAATGGTGAAAGTTACAGCTCCAGAAATTCTGATCAGCTATACAGCAATCATTTTTTGCTGTGAGGGTGGTCAGACACTGGAACCAGAGAAGCTGCCCAGGGAGGCTGGTTCACTGTCAATGGAGATGTTCAAAACCTAACTGGACTAGTGCCTTAAACCTGGTATAGTTGGCCCTGCTTTGAATGGAGGATTCAGCTACATGACCTCCAGATTTCACCTTTCAATGCAGATTACTTTGTAATTCAGCAGTTATTGGGATAGAGGAAAGAAGGAGTGGACGAACAGTTTTATTTTATTGAAAGAAAATTCTGTTACAGGGATATTTACACTTGGGAAGTTAGCATCTTATAGCATGCCATGAGAACTGCATTTGTGAAACAAGCTGAATCGTGTGAACCGCTATAAGAAATGATAACAGCACAAGTCTGCCAAACTTTGGAGAGCAAAATGGAGGTTGTAGAGTGGGGCTTACTTTATAGATTTGATTTTCTGTGATCCTGAAATGCATGCTATGGGCATTACTGTCAGCAGATAAGTTCTCTGATTGCCATTTCACTGTATATATGGCACTCCGAAAGTGTTGCAACTTTTAGTCCCAGTGTAATAATGTAGAATCACAAAACATCTGTCCAAAACTTACTAGCCTCTGATAATGTGGCTTGTCTTCACTTCATTCCACAGGAACAACTTCAGGACCTAGGAAGGATGCAGCTACATCTCCCATGCTGATAGGCAGCAGCACATCCCCAATCCAGCATGACATTTCACGGTAAGTCACTAGGTAATCTCTGGTTTAAAATTCTGCAAACACAACCATCAAATTCTCCTAGATGCACAAAAGTGGCTGAATTTCTATGCTTATTTCATTATTAACATGAGCTGGATAATACGAACTAAAAACTAAAATATCCTTTTGACATTTATAGTAAGCCTTAAATTACTTGTTAGAATAAGAAGAGCAGAATATGCCAAGTTCTAACATTTTAATTTTACTTATATTTTGAACAGAAAATATGTTATGTTCCAAGTCCTGACACATTAAATACATTTGTAAATAATTTGAATGGATGGTGTTTAACCCCTGTTAGTTTTTAAATCCACTTGAAGTTCTTAATCTCCCTGTACTTACCCCCCTTATATTTTATCAAATGGCATTTCTTTTAAAATATTTTGTACAAGAGTTGTTTTATGTTTAATGACAAGCAACAAAATCACATTAAGTCAGCAATTCCTGATTATACTATATATCTGCACTAAACGCACTGGAAAAGCAGCATTATCGCTTCTGCTCCAATGAAGAAACAGAAAGCAGCATTGTTACAGTTACAAGACGAAAAACAACTTGCCTTCTTTAGGCAGGATTACAATTCTAGCAGTAAGTGCCTAGAAAAACAGCATGCAGTCCTTGTTTTTTGTTATCATATCCCACATTTTCTCATAATAACATCTTTAGTTAGGCAACAAAGTAAAAGAAGACAAATGTATGAATTTGCTGTGTTTTACGCTACTGGTTAGATGATTCTGTGCAGTGGGATGACAAGAATGTATGACCATTCTTAGGAAGAGTTAAATGTTTCTTGGAGAATGAGAGGCCTTGAGTCAGATTTAATCTTCTCTTCGCCCAGTGGGCTAGGAAAATGTATGCTTGATATCATCCCTGTATTCTTGGCAGCAGCTGGCAGTTTATTTCTATCTTCTGAGAGAACTTGCAATATATAATAGGTGATAAACTACTATCAATATTGACAAATTTGTACTTACTTGCTATAGAAACACTTCTTTTTTTCTTCTGAAGGAAGGGATGGTGATTCTGGGAGGATTTAAGAACTGGGATAAATTGTGCTCTGTTTCCCACATGTAACTGTATGTTTAAACGCACAGAAACTGCAGGATTGCCTAAGCATTTCTCTTAAAAGCAAGGGTTACCTTAGAAAGGTGGTAATATCAGATAAAGAATGTGTAAAGGTATTGCTTGATACCGTCTAATAGTGATAAGTTGAAATTCCATTCAAGCACTGAGGAGTAGATATAATTATTCACATCATACACAACTGCTCAGAAAAAGGAATTTTATTCAAGAGGATTGATGGTCCATTCTTTTCCACAGAGGGGAGTAAAACATTTGTTGAAATATGCAGTTAGAAATCATATCAGATAAAGTGATCAGTAAAAGGAGTCTGATTAGCTGTCATCCTTAAAGGTTTATTGTACCAGTTGATGACAAATTGTGAAAAAAACTGTATTTCTGGGTGCTGTCTTGCATGCTTCCTTGCTTTCTTTCTCTCTGTTGGTGCTGTAAGTATAATTGACCAGTTTAAGCAGCCATGTTGTGCTTTCCCTTAGTCATGGCCTTCTCTAATTGAAAATGGTAAATGGACAAGTATTTCTGTGGAGACCTAAAGCTGATCCTATCCTTCATCAAAAAACCTGCTTGGGCAGCAGGTCAGTCTCAATTTATCATGGAATGGTAATAAGCTTAGACTGCAGGTTTAACTAACTAAATTAATCAATATTGAGAATTATTGCTGCTTTTGTGCCACTAAAGTTAGGTTTGTCAGCATGTTAGTTATAATCTGTGATTCTGGGGAGGGGGAGGAAGTTAACAGCTTAACCACAACAGTTGACCCGAGCCTGAAACTTACAGCACAAAGCCTTAGCCCAAGAGTGAATTTATTTATTCAGCAGTATGTGTAAACCTAATTACTTCTGACTATTTAAATTTACAAGACTAGATTCAACTCGTGTTTGTGCCAGCTTTAACTAGCACGAACCCTGGCACCCGGCAGTAGCAGCAATGGAAAGCCTGCCAGGGAGAAGGTGTTGGAAAGCGACAGAAGCTCCCTGCCAGCACGAGGCATCAGGGTGCTTGCGCAGCTTCTGGGGAGGGCTGGCTGGATAAGCAGGCATGGCAGGTAGAAGGTGCAATGGCTTGGTAGCCTGTCTTGGCAGGGCTCGACTGGAGGCTTCAGTGTCTTACAGCTACCTCCTGCTTGAGGAAGAATCACTGCAGTCCTACTTTCTTCTTTGTCTTGGAATGAATCATGTCTGGGACAAGAAATATGTGTCCCTAGAAGGTAAAGGTGTGTGCTTCGAGAGCCTTAGTGCTAGACCTGTAGAAGGACCAGGCTTGCAGAATGAGTGTGCACAAGGTAGTTTCAGTGATGTCTGTGAAGGAAAAATAGCATTTCTTTATCTGGCATCCTTAGTTGAGCTAATAGTGGACTTGCTTGCCGATCATGCTTCTACGCATAACAGAGTAGATCTGTTATGCTGAGTGTTAGGAAAGACGACACAGCTTTTCATAATAGAGCCAAGCATTGCATGTTTGATTATCCAGTGTTCTTAAGCCAATGTCTACACCTGCATGAGCCCCTTGAAAATATGTTCACAGCAGGTCTGGAAAGCATTTCCACTCATGTACTTATTTATCCAGACCAGAGCCCATATACTGGGAATAAAAAAGCTCCCACAGGCGAGGCTGGGGTTGGGCAAATTTGGAAGAATTAAGTTTGTTGCTTATCCCGAAAAGCATAATTCTTCTTGACTATTTAAACATTACGTTTTTGGTGATTTGGGATATCTTTTTCATAACTGTTGTTTGCTTGAAAGGAAGACTGGGTTTAGGCTGTGAGTGGGAAGGGGGCTGAAATGGGGGGGTAGTGGCATTTGTATGTTTTCGTTTAGTAATGAAGTAGTTTTTACATAAACCAGATCTTACCTTAGGTGTAATCAGCTGCTGATTTCAGCTAAACAAGTACTGCTGCAAAACAGAAATGAGACTGCTCTAAATCAGAGTATTAAGGGTTTTGGGGGTTTTTTTCAACAAAAATGTTATAAATTGTGCCTTGTGAAAGACCATTTAATTTGATTACAGCTCTGGTGCAATTGTCAGGCTCTCCCCACGCAGAAACAGTTGTAGTGTTGAGTTTGGCACAATAAGTCCTGTAACACTGCAGATAATCAAGCGCTTAAAAAGATACCAGCAAAGGTTGTTCTGCTCACCATGGAAACAGATAATTCTCCTGTAGCATTTTTCACTTCGGGCATCTAAGAAGTGAATTTAAGAAGAGTTAGGTAAATTAAGGGATTGAGTGATAGTCTGGGATTTCACATTAAGCCTGTGTTTTCTTGTTGCGGTTTTAAATCAAGAGCTTTAATGCTAGCTGAATGCATTGTCTTGGAGTGAAGTTTCTTGTAGCCATTAAAATAAGTGATTTAGAAGTTCCTGCAATATGAATACTATATTCGAGCTGTATTATTATCTGTTAGACTACAGTGGCCTGTTGGAGTTTTTATAAACAGATTGTAATGTGTAAATTTGTGTTTAGGGACATTTTAAAAACAAAACTATTTACCCAATTGCCCGGCATATCTCAGGTGAATGTGTATTCGGGGACTTTTAAGCAAATTAATATCTGATGTAAAATATAACGTGCAGAGTTGTATACTTAATAATGCACACTGGAATAGTCTAGAGTAGATCTGTTATGCTGAGTGTTAGGAAATACGATAGTGATGAGATTTAAGCTTTTACTTTACATATGTGGTGGTTGTCTTTCAGATCTATGCATGTTGGATGCTTAAATATGGTTCTGCTCTTAAGATGATACAGTGAAGTTTCTTCTAGTGTAGAGTCTACACTAAGCAAGCACTGCCAAAGAAATAGATACTTTTTTTCTCCCTTAGGATCAGATGCCATTCGAGATTCAAAAGGAGAAAGAGGAAGATGATGAGAAAACTTTTAATTCCAGATCTAACTTAGGAGTATTTAAAGGCATTAAAAGTTTGGACTGGAGTGGTGAGTTAGGTGCTGAATGTATTAGGAGATGCGAGTTTTGCCTTCTCCCTAAGAAAGCCAGCAGCACAAAAAGTCCAATATAGTTCCATATTCAAGTGATAAAACCAGACGTTGGCAAATTAATCTCTCTTATTCACAGTGTAGGTTGTTAATTGTTCTCTCTGCTGGCTGTCGATATAATGTGAAATTTTCATTCCCCATTCAAGATGGAAAAAGTTGTGGCTGAAAATGTTAACATTTGCATTTTTATTTGTTGATTTATTTAAAGGACAGCCTCTCTTACAGCAATCCATCACTCAGTGACACCCCAAATATGAATAATGTATTGTAGACTTGTGGTTACAATGTGTAATAAGTGCCAGAGACGGCAGAAGAATGTTAACTATGTTGCAAATGTAATATTTATCGACTCATAGTTTATTGCTTTTGAGGTTCAATAATACTGACCATAGGACATTAATATCACTTATCTTGATTTTAGTTGGGCACCTCTGTATGTAGAAATAAACCATCTATCTCATACTTACAAAATAAATGTGAATTTTACAATGCTTTGTAAGAAGTGCATTGTAGATTTCTTTGCTTAGTGCACACAATTCTCCTTTTCTGCCTTCTCATTTACTTGTATATGACATTGATCCCACTCCAGTTGCCTGAGCACCTCAGCATTCTTCTAGAGGCTTTATTTACTGGCTGCATTATGATCTTGTGCCTCTGATGGTGTTTCAGCCAGGTCTCTCTTCCTGGTAAAGACCATTATGGAAAAAGTCTGTTACATAGTCTTCTAATGCTTCTATCTGAAAAGACAGTGCCTGAGAGGCTAAAACAGAGATATCTTCTCTTTCAGAATGGCATGCATAGGAAATCTAATTCATCTCTCTTTTAGAGGATCATGGGTATCAGAAATAGAAGTGTTTAATTAGGTCAACAGTTGTTATTGCAGTCATGGCATTTATTTGCAAAGAAATTTTTAGTCAATGAATAGAAATATATGAGAGCAATTTTGAAAGATTAGTATTTAAAAATCAGTGGATTTAAGAACGAAAATTTTCTTAATAGTCTGTGTTAAGAAAAAAATTTGCAATGAGGCAAATAGAGTAGCAAGTCAATCTAGTAGCAATCATTCCTATCTTCAGTACTTGCTCCAGAGTTCTGCTTCAGAAACTGATACGGGCTGGGCAAGCACTACTCCTTATCTATGCTGTTCAGTTATGACCAGTCAAAGCTTTGAAGTCTCAGGGGTGAAATGCAGATGTGAACCCAGGACTGCGATCAAAACCAAATTTAACAATGGGAGATTTCAAGCTTGTGTCTAAATCAGATTTCACCTGTGAAGCCTGGCTCTTGGGAAACTTGGAATTGGGTTCAGCCATGAAAACGATAAGCCTTGATTATATTTTGTGTTGTAGACATCATGTAAATTTCAAAATTACATTCTGTATTTACATCTGGGGTTATCAAATTTAACACATCATCAGCTTCTTTTTCTTTACTGTGTGTAACAGGAACACCTATTTGTGTCAAAGCAGTCTACCAAATAGCTGCTTTGCGATAATAGTTTTGGCGTGTCCATTGCTGACAATGAGAAAAATCTTACTGGGAAATTCTGTCTTGGAATGCAAAAGGATTAATGTTAATTAGCAACTGTTGGCTGTAATTGTCACCCTCATTAAAATGCAGAATTATGTATTTCTTAGTTATAAATAACCTTTCTAATTGTACTTGATGTATGCCAGTTTAATCAAAAAGTACACTTGTGAACAGGCAGATATTTGCATTAATCTAGGGCTGGATCTCTGAGTCTTTTTGATCGTCTTTCATTCCAAACTCGACTAGTTGGGGGAGGTCTATTACAGCTACATATCCTTTGCACATTTATTTTTTTTCAGCTCTGTGGATCTGACAGGATTTTGTATTAAAATAAGGGGAAGTGTCTTCTGGGAATGTTCAGTGCAACAGAAAATGTGTCAGTTTTGAAGTAGCTGGCAAGGTTTCCATCATTCAGTGGTATGACAATAACTTGATTGTAGTTTGAAAGCAATAATAAGCAAATGAAAATAGAGAACAAATCATATTATGAAGCTGACTTAACTCTTTATGTCATTTTCATTGTTATCTTAATTACTTTTTTTACATTCTTCCCTCCTTTTGCAGATTCTCAAGTACTATGTTAAATCTTAAGTGAATGTTGGTTCACTGGTTGTAATTCCTGTTTGCACTTACAATCACATCAATGAAAGCTTAGTCTCAAAATATTTTCTTTTAATATATTTCAAAATTCAGGTTATTTCTGTGCTTTCCTTTACTCCTTTGTCAAAAAAGTGATTTGACTGTCTTTTTCTTCCTGCACTGAGACTCTGAATGCTCTTCATTGTAGCTTAGAATTACTGTGATGGCAATTCCTACAGAACCTGGCAAATTAATACCAATCTTGTTTCCCCTCATCATGGTACTCTAAGGAGCTGTTCTGCATAGTTCTCTTTGTGGCGGTGTGGTCACTTCTTTGCTCCTTCTCTTTCACAGGAATCTCCTCTTGGTTTTGGGGGGATGTTTTGTGAGATGGAAGGCCTTGGTTAATGCACACAGAATAATCACATGCTAAAGAAGCCATTCTCCCAGAAGAAGAGTCTGTTGGAATAGGATGAGCAGTGATGTTTATAATCTAACGGAGGAGAGATTCAGGCTGCATGTGAAGAGGTGTTTTACAATGAGGGTGGTAAAATCCTGGCAGAGGTTGCCTAGAGAGGTGGTGGATGTGCCATCCCTGGAGACATTTAAGGCCAGGGTGGATGTAGTTCCCTTTGCAATCTGATCTATTTGAAGATGTCCCTGCTCATTGTGGGAGGGGGGGGTGGGGGGGTGGACCTGCTGACCTTTGGGGGTTACTTACAACCTGAACTATTGTGTTTCTATGGTTCTGTCATACTTCCATCACGTTCTTGTTTGTTAATATATTTGCCTTCTTCTCTGTTCTTCACCTACACAGGATTTTCAGGCTGAAAACTCCTTAGGGCAGGATCCTGGCACAGTACAGCTCCGTGCTTAGTTGCTTCATGTAATAACAATGATTAACGGTGATGCTAAAGTACAGTTAGGGTGGAATTCATCTTGTTTATCATGAGACAGCTGAGCTAGTTACCCTCAGCTCCTCTTATGGTCGATGACTTATTCTAGGATCAGCTAAATCACCTTTTGGTGATACCTGTTGTAAAATAAGCCTCGAGTAATGCACAATGACACCTTGTTCCTCTTATAGCTGAGTATGTGGAACCAAAAAACAGTTGTTTGTCATTCATACTTCAGTTATGGATTGGAGGCAAATGCGGGGCTAACCTCTGTGCTGCATGGTCAGTGCCTTGATTATTAACACAGTTTTAATGCTTGTATGATAAATCAAAGGGGAGGTACTGAATGCTCTGGGGGAGGAGTGGATATTTATGATTGTGAGCATACAGCCTCTTCCTCATTAGCACGTGAGCTTGTCACATGGTAATGTGTTTAATAAAAATTGTGGTGGTGGGAGGCTGGAAAGGATGGAAGTTTGATTGCTTTTGAGAACCCTTTTTAGAAGTGACATGACCTTGTAACTCAGACCTAGGTGACCAGGATACTGCAGTGTCAAAGGTCTGAGCCGGACCACCTCCCATCTCTGCTAGTCAGTCGTACTGTGCATGAGGGGGTGGTCTCCGCACAGTCGCGGCTCTTTTTCCTCAATTATTTCCAACTCATGAATTACGTACTTACAAAAGAAATTCTTGCCTCTCTGTTACTTAAGGACGTTAACCAGCATTTTATACTATTTGATTTGCCCTGTTTCCAATTTTTAATGTACTTTTTCCCCTTCATGATATTCTAATTCTCTACCTCAATAAAGACCTCCAGCTTCTGTTTTTACTACCATGAATCAGTATCAGCAGTGAATGTTGTCTTGTTATTTGTTCTTTCTCTAGGCCTCTTAGGAATGCGTTAAAGAGTTCAGGCCCTAACAGATTTCTGTGAGGCTCCACTGGTGACCTTCCTGGCCGCTTTGTAGCAAACCACTTCTAATGCTTTCACTTATTTCCCGTCTTTTAACTGGTTATCTATTCATTAATGGATTTTCCTCTTAGTTTATGGCAACTTTTAAGTCTTTGGTGATAGATTTGCTGGAAGGCTTTTGGAACTTCAGATAGACTGTATTTTCCTTTTTCAGATGCATAATACTTTGAAAAATCTAACAGAGGTCCCCAGTGAATTAAGACTTGATATAAAAACTCTGCCAATATGTCAAGCTTATTGATTCTTTATTATAATTTCTATCAATATGCTTGCTCTAAACATCAAATCTCTTCATTTGTAGATTTCTGTGTCATTCTAGATTATTCTATTTAAAAAACATTTGCCCCACAACTGAGGCAGTTTTAGACAATTAGTTATGTGCTACAGTTAAGAGTTCATCTATTTCATGCCTGAGCTCCTTCAGAAGTTTGAGCAAGTACCAGCTGATCCCAGCAATTTATTATTGTTCATTCAATTTGATTTGTTCTGTACTTTATTTATACAATGCTTCAACTTGAGACAGTCCTTGTACCGTGTCCTCTGTTGCTTCAGTTTAACCCTACCTTAACCCTGTGGCTAAGTTCCTGCATGGTGAATATTAGCTGCATGATGAATATTGAGCTTTTTTGCTGTGACCTTGCCATCCTTATGTGCTCCTGTATAACTTTTATCTCCTCTTGGCTTTAACAGATACTCAGGCTTCCTATTTTTCATACATCTAAGGTGGGATTTGTTATTAGATCATATGCCTTTAGCAGGATAACCCTTAGTCTTTGGCTGGAATTTATTGTGGTGTTTGGTTTTCTGGGGGTTTTTGGTTGTGGGTTGGTTGGATGGTTTGTTTTCTTCATTTATCGTTTGTCCTTCGCTGTTTTCTTTATTTGGGCTTGACTGGCTATTAACTGACTCCTTTAGAGTTCCACTTAACTGGTATGACTACATTTCATCCTTATGAAGACTTTTGCTATTGGTTGTATCTCCTTTTTTGGAGCCCTAGTATGACAGACAAATGTATGCCATTTGCAAATATTTTTACCATTTTAATTCCCCCTTTTTCATTTCTTTTTAACAGACTTTCTCATTTTTATATTATTTTCACCTCTGAAGTGAAAGTCTGCAGTAGCAAATTTTTGTTCCATAGATGTGTTGAATATATACTCTTTGGTTGTCACCCCTGAGCAGTGTAATGGACTGTTCCCAGATGCATGAGCAGTTTTGTGGAATGAACAACACAACAGACTCTTCAGCTTGAAAAAGAGGTTACTAAGTTTAGGATGCTATTAAAAGTTCATAAAATCAAAAGTGACGTGTGGAAAATGAGTAGGGAATGATTCTTTATTGTCTTGCCTGCTGGAGAAACTGGTGGCCATCAGACAGAATTGTGAGATGGCACATTCAGAGTGTGCAACATTTAGATAGAGACCAGAGGTCCACATAGCTTGCATCCTGACTTCTTATTTATTACTGTGTTCTTAACTCCACATATTCCAAAGTTGTCACTGCATTTTTCTCTAACTCGTACAGCTTTTTTGATAAAGTCATCCATGATATATGGATTATAATAATGGCTTTTAAATAACTACATGTGCATATCTTAACATCTTTAATATATTTCTGATGTGGACCCAAGTATCTGGGTTTAAGTCTCAGTCTCATAATGTTACATATCTGGAATTAAATAGGACATAATAGCAGAAGATTTGGGCCCTGATTTTTCCTGGGTAGAGCAATGAAATAACCAAGGAATCTTCCACATTTGGGTAGAGTAACTCACTGCAGTGTTTCAATGAAAGGATATTGAACTGTTCAATACATTTTTATTTTTTATAGGCTTTCTGGAATTACTTTTGGGAACCCTGATGTCATGGGTTCGGCAGTAGCAGTGATGTAGCATGCCTACTAGTTTTCTGAAACAGACTGAAGAAAACAAAGAGTTGATGGTGTAGTCCCTGGTTACTTATCTTTATTCAAGCTTAGTACACCTATTTTTATTGTAGTCATGACATTCTTCTCTTCCTAGACCAAATTTCCTTCTTGAAAACACATGCTATTGAGCATTGTTAAGTTTGGCTTTGTGGTGGGCTGTGATTAGAGCACTGAAGTTCTCTCCTTAGCATTTAGGTAATCTTAAAGGAAAACAGTATCCTTTTATTTTTTCTTTTAAGCTTTAATTGTGATTACACTTAGAATTTAAATTTCTCAAGGCAACGTGCTTCTGACTCCCAAGTAATTTGGGGTCGTGTATGATAATTTTGATCCATTCTGTGTTGTTTCTGAGGTGGTATTTCATTTATGGCCCCTTGGAAAAAAAACAAAACAAAACAAAGCAAAAACAAAACAAAAACCAAAATATGTTAGCTTTAATGTGCTGGGAGTGAAATAATTTGAAAGCATAATGAAAAATTAAGTATTTAACTGAAAATAATAATGTATCTTTGTTTCCTGCCCTGTACAAAGTTAGCTCTGTTTTAATAGTCGTGCCTTAAGTTTTGTTTTTCTCCTTTTGTTCTTTCCACTTGTAAAGGTGGATTTTGGTTTAATACATAACAGCTGGAGAATATAGTGAAAATGATTTAGTTGAAGACGTCCCTGGTTATTGCAGGGGGTGGGAGTAGATGACCTTTGAAGGTCCCTTCCAACCCAGACTATTCTATGGTTCTATGAAACAAATTGCGTTTAAGATTCTTTTTTATATAAAAAGCAACCAAAGATATTTTGGTGTACTAACATATAATTCAAGTATTTAAAACCTTTTAAAAGAGATTCTCAAAGCTGCTAATGCCGTTGTACTTTTAACTTTTGTTTTTGCTTCATCTGCATCAAATCATCTTTTGCTACTTAAAACAGAAATTGGGTTTATTGAAACATTTCAGTTCTGATTATTTTTTAATAAAGATGAAGAAGTCTAACCTAATGAAATCACTGGAATGAAATGAGAAAAATTTAAAAAATTAATAAGCTGAAGACTTGAAGATTTTATTAAGTCACATTTGGCTGTATGTTTCACTGTGTTCACCGTCTTGAATCCGGAGGGTGAGAAAGATGCCTTGTAAGGAATGACCTCAGCATTCTTAGTGACTTTTTCTGTTCCATTTCCAGAAGGGCTTCTGGAAATGCACTACCAATAGCTCTTGTGTGTGTAACACTGCCAGTGATCACAAAGCCTTGGTTCGAGATGAGCAGTAGGACTGAATTCAGATTTTCTTTCTCCCCATAGTTCAGACCTGTAAATATGTTTTGCAGAGTGCATGCACGCCTGTCCGTCAGATATCTGTGAGACATCATAAGGTACAAGCAGCTTTATGATCTATGAGTTTGCAGAATATTTCATACTCAGAAACAAAAGGCTTCCTGCTTCCATGCAAGTGATCAGATAATACAGTGTTGCACTCTGTAGGTGTGTTTGTAGTATAAAAAGTGCAGTTTGTAACTTGCTTTGCAAATCTTGAGTCCAGTGTGGCTTGTTCATTTAATATAGCGCCTGTACCCCACTCTGCATGTGGTTCTGCCTGGAATGTTTCAAGCTCCACTCTTATTCCAGTGACCTTGTCCTTGCTGATGAGCCTATGTTCTTCCAGGACTGCCTTTTCTTTTTACAGTAACAGGTGAAGCAATTCCTAGAAGGACCTTAACAGTGCTCCAGCTGCTGCTCATCCCAGCTTCTGCTTGACTCTGTTAATTGCTCTGTGCATCCCTCTTCTTATCCATATGCTTGGAATTTGGAACCTACATATCCATCTCATTCATAGGAGCAAGCCACCCTAATAGGAGAGATGCCCTCTCCCTCCCCTCCTCCTTGCCAAGTTCAAATCTCTTTCAGTCTTCTTTTTTCCTACCTCCTAATGGCCTCTCAGCATCTATATTTCTAGGTGTAAAAGAAAAGTGTGCTTTCTTAATTCAACCAACAGTGACAGCTGGATACCACTGTGACGAGCATTGTAAGGAGTGTTTAAATCTCTAGAATGTATGGGCCCATTGTAATTATCCATGCAATTTTCTTGCTTTCACTCCTTCTGTTTTGTTATGAACTTTTTAGCAGCAAACCATTTCCACCAGTGCACAAACCGTGACATCACATGACATTGACTTTACTCAAACCAGAAGATTTTTGTGCCAAGGTTGTATCTTTGTATCATTACTTCATTGTATCTCTCTGAAAATTTTAATTTCACGCCCTGCAGACTTCACTGTCTCTGTGCACTCTGCTGGTGTTGTTGCATACAAGGGTAAGTCCCTGGGTCACATTCATTTTGTAGTGTGGTGTTTTGGGTTTGTTTTTAAAGTAAGAGTTCTGTTTCCTTTGAGAGATCTCGCTGTAAGGTTAGCTGGGGATTGCTGCCAGGAAAATATTTGCAGGCTTAAAGTGGAGATACTGTGAGAATATTTTTCCTAAGTTTCTTACAGTGTGGCTGTGATCATCTTTTTGGAGGAAAAAAAAAGTGTGTGGAGGTTTGTGCTATGATATATATGTATATGAATAGATGCAAGTGATTTGGTAAAATGTGTGGGGATGAGAGGAAAAACCCATGTTCAAATACGTCATCAGGTTTCCCATATATTCTGGTTTTAATGAGTTGCAAACTTTTCTGGGCAGAAGTCCTTGGTTAATGTTTGGATTTGTTCATAGAGATGCCTGGTTTGCAGGCACTGGCATTTTGAGCTTCCCTGGTTGTGCCATGCCTGTACTGTATGGATAAGTGAGAGACCAGTCCTTTCTAGTCAGTCCTTGCCCTTTTGACATATGCTGTCCATGAGGTTTAATGTGTTGATGAAGAGAAATAACCCACTATGAAGTCATAGGATAGCTGAGGTTGGGAGGCATCTCTGGAGATCCTCAGAGTAGGATCAGCTAGCTCAGGGCTGTGTTGTGTCATGTTTTGAGTATCTCCAAGGATGGATATTCTACAGTCTCTCTGTCCAACCTGTCCTAGTGTTTAAGCACCTACTTATCAAGAAAGTTATTTTACTTGCGTTTGAATGGAATTTCTTGTATTTCAATCTGTGCCTATTACCTCTTGTCCTTTCACTGGGTATGACTGAGAAGACTGGCTCCATCTTCCTTCATTCCTTAGTCAAGTATTTATTCACAGTGATCACTCTGCGCTGCCTTTGCTCCAGGCTGAGCAGCCCAAGCTCTCTCAGATGTTTCTATCATGTCACCTACTTCAGTTCCTTACTCATCTTCATTGCCCTTCGCTGTACTTGCTGGAGTGTGTTGTACTGGAGAGTTCAGCACTGGACACAGCAGTTGAGCTGTGTCCCACCAGCGCTGAGTCAAGAGGAAGTATCACCTCCCTCAATCTGATGGCAGTGCTGGCATTTGCTGGTTTATGTTCAGGTTTTTTACCTACCAGGACAGTGAATGTTCAGGTCCTTCTCTGCAAAGCTGCTTTCTAGCCAGTAAAATGGGGCATGTGCTTGTACTTGGGGCCATTCTACACCCTGCCTCCAACCCCCGCAGTGCAGGACTTCATGTTTCCTATTGTTGATGTTGTGAGATTCTTGTGGGCCCACTTCTCCTGCCTGTTGATGTCCTCCTTTGTCCACTTTCTGGCCCTCCTCAGCCTCAAACATATCCAGAAGGATAAGGGAGTGGGACATAAGATCAGTCTGTTGAGCAGTTCAGTGCCCTACCTTGTTTTGTAGCATATCAGTGACCTTATGTAGTTTCTAACAGAAACATGGACTGTCCACAGGTGTATGGTTATTGAAAAGCAATCCTGCAGAGCCCAAGATCATCTTTGCTAGTTACTGCTGGGAATGAACAAACTAAAATTTCACTTCCCTGCCCATCTGTTCAGCAACCGAAAGCAGGTAATTTATCTCAGTGGGACACCTACCACCTGTGTAAATTCTTTGAAAGAGGTTGTTAGCGTGTGATGGGTACAGCCAAGGGACAACAGGCCTCAGCGCCTTGTACTCCGTGCTTTACTGCTGCTTTTTTCTGTAGGGTGCCTTCTTACTTCGTACTTGCACAGTGTCAAGCCTATTCAGTGCCTGTGTCCCTATGAAGCTTACAACAACTCTACCTGCTTTGCCGCACGGCTCCTTGCCAGCAGTCGCCCCTCTTTGACATGCTAAACCAGGCACCACCGACATGCTGTACATTTTTTTTACAGCTACTGTTTTATCTCAGTGGCTCCTCTTGAATTATGTATCCTCATCTTTGATGTATGAAATCTCAGCTGATTTAAAGATTACTCCAGAGAGTTCAGCACACCTGGAAATGAATGGAGCAGCAGATAGTCCCAACCCTTCCACACAGAGTGCCAAGGAGGAAGTTTTACAGCAGTTGGGTACTGGAATGCAATTTTTATGAGAGCGTTGTTTCTTCATGTAAGGTCTGTGCCCAAGCAATCAATACCTTGGGATGCCAAGTATTTGAGCTCAGTTGCAGTGTTTCTTCTCATACAAATTGGAGTGAATAAGCTCTGATAAAGAGAGGCCAAAAGGGAGGTTGTGGACTGTTTGGGATAAGGCATCAAGAGTTTCACTAGATAAGGTACCCAAAATTGTGTGTGCCTCTCTCAGAGAGTGCATGGAACAGAGCAAGTGAATGTGAATCTGGCTGAAAAGCAACTGCTGTTTGATGTGAGGATTCTGTATAGTTATGACGGAAAAAAACCCAAGCATCTTATCATGAACTACGTATAATGTCACCAAGATTCAGAATCACAAGGCATGTAAAACTGAAGTGTTGCAACATACTTCAGTTTCTTTAGTGGGTGTTGTAATCACTCTGCTCCATGCAGAAACTGGACTTCAGATGAGCTGCAAGATCCTATTCACTTCTCTTATGCTAACATAGCTAGCATAAAAGATGATGAAGGTACTATGTCATTAACATTAACTAAGTGACACCAATTAAAAGCTGAGAGCAACAAGCAGAGCTCAAGTTTGTGGTGCAATCTGTCCAGAAAAATGGGCTTTTTTTTGATGTAAAGTATGTCCATTCCCTGTATTTTGACTGTTACTGTATCTTAATTTTAGTCCTCTGGATTTCTAGGCAGTTTTAACCTATTAACTCCCCACCACACCATCCTGTAAACCATCCTTTTCTCTGCTAACTCTCCTGCTACACACTGAGAAGAGCAAGGTTTTCTTTCCCCTAATAAGTGTTGTTTTCAGAGTCAGGCATCCGACTGGACACTTTCTTCTTACTACTTGGTGACTTCTTCCCTTTCTCTTTTCCTCCATGTTCCTTACCAAAGAACGGCAAGTACAAGCACAGGGACTATCGTCATGACCTTGCTGTCCCAGGGATCAGGAGCTGGGAGATGTTTGCATGTGCATCTGGAGTGTAATTCTGACTGATGGGTTCTTACCATGTTTGCCAAGTCCATCCATCGAATTGTCTATTTCTGTTTTGAAGACCAAGCAGCCATAAAGTTCAAAACCGTGTTGTATTTTTGGAATCTGAAATTTCAGACAATGCATTTATGAATTATTTATGGGGAATGTGTTTTCAGTAATGTGCAGCATAAAATGGAATGAATGCATATCCATACTTGCCCTGAACTCTCCAAAGTACGTGCTAATAAACAGAATGATAACCTACCATCACTTATGCCCTGTGAGATTTACAGTGCAAGCACTTTTTTATGTGGTTTAATTCAAGTCAGTTTGTCAACTTAAAGCACTAGTGTTTTGTTTTAAAGTACAACTTGGTGAGTGATTTTCTACTGCTTAAAGAAACCTAACAGCTTTCCCCCCCCCCCTATTTCAACCAGAGTTAGTGTCTGTAAATTTTTCTAGTCATACTGGCATAGAGCCACACTAAATTATACTTTAATTCACAATTAGAAGAAAGTGGCAACTGTGCAGAGCAGCAAACCTTTCATTTAAAATGGCCGTTATACAGGATCATGATTCTACAGAATGATTAAGATATTGAAGAATAATTAAGATATCTTTAGGGTTTTGGCCATTTAGAAGTGCTGGGCTTATTTAATTTTTTTTTTTTTAAACCTCCCTGGAACAGCATTTTCCATAATGACAGTAATAGAGAACTCTGTATTATCACAACTTGGTGTTTACTGGTATCTGAATTGTCTAATGGTAACTTATTTTCACTGATATAGCTGACAGGGCACAGATAATTAAGAAACAGAAGAATCTGAGTGGTAGATTTTGCTATTAAATTCTCCATGCCACAGCAGAAGAAATTAAGCTGACAAGCAGGAGTGGAAGAATCATACAGATGTACATGGAAGAGCTGGTATTTAGGTATAGCAATTTTCTGTATGTAAAATATTTCACCAGGAGAGGAAAAAAAAGAAAAATATAAAATAAGTTATTTACAAGGTACTCATTTTGAGGGTGTAAAAGTGAGAGCTTGCAATATCTATTCATCCCGACACAACAAATGGCAGCAGGCAGGGAAGCAACCCAGCCCCAGTGAACCAGTGGCAGAACTTCCGTTGGCTTCCATGGGGTCATGATTCCATCCCAATATATACTTAAAACTGCCGCCATCCGATTTCGCTCCCCTACTCAATGAGGTTTTAAATCTTGCATGGCTAGTAGCAGTTCTTGCCACAATGGTTAGAAAGTCAATGAAAGCTCACAGTTCAGTAGCTAAATGACAAGTTAAGAAACTTTGGAATCATAAAATGGTTATAAGTGCTTGACCTAAAACTATGCAGATCTCCCAGTGACTGTACAGTTGAAGCAAAACCTTGATTGATTATCTGGCAGGCTGGGAATTTGACTGAGCTTGTGAAAAAAGATGGATTGCTAATCCATGTAAATGGTGATGGACTTTGCAAGCTGTGTGTGGTAGGGTTTTTTCCCTCCTCTTCCATGCCTACTATTGTTTTGTTCTTACTTAGTGCCCACAAAGTTGTAGACAGTGTACAGTATGTAAGGCATTCCCAGCTTTGCCAAAAACACACAAGGAAATGGAGATGAAACAGGGAAAAGATGTCAAAACTTAAAAAAAAGACTGTCAGAGAGGAGGAGCAGAGTTGCACTGACTTACATATGCAACCCTTTGTCAGAGCCTTTAGTACATTATAAAGGAAAAAGCACAGTTTTAAAGATGATTCGTTGAATTAGAGTTTGCTTGGAGGGGCAAGATGCTTGGGGACAAACCTATAAGATTAAAAATTGAGAAGAAAGGTTGTTAAGGCGGGAGAGTAGGGGGATGAGGTATGGCAGGAAAGATGATGACAGCTTAGTTTTGGCCCAGAACAATAAAGGGTGAAGATCTTGCTGAAGATGTGCTGTGATGACAGAGTGCTTAAAGGGAATAAAAGCTAAGCGTGCTCTGAAGTGCAAAGTTATTATGTAATATCACAGCAGAATCAGGGCCCCAGGTGCTGTACATACACCGAGGTTCATTTTCTGATCTGAAGGGCTTTCAGACTTGATGAGACAGAGATGGGTGTGTGGGAGGGGAGGGAAGGACAATACAAACAGAGTGATTGCAGAGGTGGTTGTTAAACTCTGTGGTAGTTCCGTGGTTCTGTAATTTCTTTCTTTTGTACTAAAACTTCATTCTAAATTATTCTTGTCGCTGGCAGATCTGATTTAAAAGGTTTCTTTACCTACCAGTGCTTGTGTCTTTGTTCACCCTCCCCCTTACAGAATTATTACAACTGCACTTATGCCAGTTCAGCTCCCTGCAGCCATACCTTAAAATAAATTATCTGGGGTGGGTATTTTTGCTGCTGTTGTTTTTATTTTAGCTACTAAAAGCACACAGCGAAAAGTATAAAATTAAGAAGCCCTTTCAGTTGTATTTGACAGGTTTGTAACATAGCAGCAGGGTCTGAACCGAAGTCCAATAAGGAAATAATAGAAAAAGCTTAGTTACCAGGAGCAAATAGGTGGGATAACTGAGGATTGGGAGCATTGAGATGGAATTGCGGAAAGGTGAGGAAGGCAGGTGTTGGTCTCTGACAACTGAATAAGTGAAAATGCCCTGTTTGTGTAGCAAGAAGGAATGAGAACAGCAGTAACTCCTATTTCAGTAATGACAGCTGGGTGGGTGCTATCATAGGTGAAGCCAGGGTGAAAACTGAGGAAGAAAAATCTCTTACCAGCCCTGCCTTAGGGCACAAGTTTTTTTAGATGCTGTTGCTATATCCTTTAGTGCATTGGCTCTGCTTGGTATGCAGGTGGCTGGGGGCAAACCAGCAATGCTCGGCCCCTTTCAAGACCAGGTTCTCATTAGCTCTTTACTACTGTTTATCACACTAGGGAGGGAGAGTTGTCCCATAACACTGCCAAGCGCAGGTCATTTTGGTTAGCAAAGGCATGATGTTCCTGCTCAATTCTGCTGCTTCTCTCCTGTGCAAAGGCTGTAATCTCAGGCGCCGTTTTCCACAAGATTTAGTGATAACTGTTAGTAACCCCACAAAATGAGGCATGGGGCTCATAGGTGTTGTAGGTCTTGCAGCAAACAGCAGTGTGTTGTGGTGGGGTGTATCAATACATACAAATGAGGGAGGGACCTGCAGAGCCATGAAGCTGCAGCAAAAAAGCTGTTGTCACCTGAGTCTGTGCAGATAAGCATTGTGTGAGTGCTGGAGGAAGCTATTCTCTTCCCTGCTCCTGGGTAACCTCACCTATGTAACCAGGTGAATATGATGCCCATTTCTTGGTGATCACTTACTGGAAAGATACTGTCAGGGAATGCAGGAGCAGAGCAAAAGGTGTTGGCATGCTAGAGGTATTGATTTGTGAGGGAAGATTAAAATATGTGTGTCTCAGATTGAGACTGGAGCAGAAGGGAAAGATGTAATGTTCAAATACTTACGGAGTATTTGCACCAAAGAAGGAGACTGATTTCTTAGTATAATACAAGACCTTTAGCTAAAACCAATAGTGTGAAGCTGGGAGGAGGAAAATCCTCTTTGTTCATCTCTAGCTGACTATCAGAAACGTGTTCTTGTTTGTGACACACACCTTTTCCACCTACCAAACTTCCAAGCAAAAATTCATGGAACATTTGTGGCACTTGCCATGCTCTCCTGTTCTCCTCAATTGTATGTTACAGCTTTTCCACTGGACTTTGACTTACCTGTTTAGACTGCGTGCTCTTTTGGATGGCTCTTACAAGTGGTGGTAAAGTTGGTCCCCTTGATCCTGATCAAGGCCCTTTAGGTTATACCGTAGCCTATAAATAAGTAATAATGTAATGATAGTGTTAGATATATTTGGCTGTGGAATGGCTTCCCAAGGAGAATAACGGGAGGCTGATAGTTAGCAACAAATGTGAGGAAGCACACTGTAGGGAACGGTTCTCTGTCAGCAGGGAGATTGCTGGATGGTCTAATAAGTCTTTTCCTTCTCTAGGTTATGATTCTGTGAATACTACCTCGGAGAGTTCTCTAAAAGTCTCTGATACTGTAAGCTCTCTGTTATGTGGGTGTGGATTTTACTGCACTCCGGGAGGCTCTTGCTAAGGACACTGTGTAAATATATTCTGTTTTACATTGTGTGATGTATTTTAAATAAAAGGCTTAGATCTTTTTTTAATTGCTTTGAAATATTCTGCAGTCTGATCTTTTTCTTTAAGAATTAAGAAACTTTGAGATGCCTTTGGAAAATACAGACCCATTGCAGGCAAGAAGTATGTCCTTACCTTGAGTTAGTTTAACTACATATATGGCACTTTTGAATTTGCCTCCGGTATCCCACAATGAAGTGTCTGCTCTGAGTCTCAGCCTGGATGAAAATAAAACGGGAATTTTAGGCCAACTGGCACAGTCTGTTTGTCTCTTATTCTTGATTTAATCTTGTTCATTCTCTTGATGTTTCAATCTCAAGAATCACTCTTCTCTCTGTTCTTGTTTTGGGTTTGGCATCCTGAGTGTCAGTACATGGGAATATCTCTCAGGAATGTGTTTAAGTCACTGAAGATGCAGTTTGCACATGAAAGGCAGGGTCTCCCATCTTAGAATTAACTAGGTTGGAAAAGACCTTTAAGATCATCAAGTTCAGCCATTAGCCCAGGGCTGCCAAGTCCACCTCTAAGCCATGTCACTAAGGGCCTCATCTGCTCATCTACCACTGCCCTGGGCAGCCTGTTCCAATGCCTGAGCACCCTTTTGGTGAAGAAATTTCTCCTAATATCTGACCTCTCCTGGCGCATCTTGAGGCCATTTCCTCTTATCCTATTACTTATTTGGGAGATGAGATCAACCCCACCTTGCTCCACCCTCCTTCAAGGCAGTTGTAGAGAGCGATAAGGTCCCTGCTGAGCCTTCTCTTCTCTAACCCCCCCTTACCCTCTGGTCCCTCAGATGTTCCTTATTGCACTTCCACTCCAGACCTTTCACCAGATCTGTTGCCCTTCTCTGGCCCCACTCCAGCACCTCAATGTCTCTCTCGTAGTGAGGGTCCCAGCACTGAGCACAGGATTTGAGGTGCATCCTCACCAGTGCCCAGTGCAGGGGGATGATCACTGCCCTGGCCCTGCTGCCACAGTATTGCTGGTACAGGCCAGGATGCCGTTTGCCTTCTTGGCTGCCTGAACACAAGCTGCTCATGTTCAGCTCTATCAGTGAGCACCCACAGGTTCTTTTCCATGAGCAGCTTTTCAGCCACTCTTCTTTAAGCCTGTAGAATTGCATGGGGTTGTTGTGGCCCAAGTGCAGAACCCAGCTCTGAGCCTGGTTAATCCTCATACCATTGACCTCAGCCCATGGATCCAGCCTGTCCAGATCCCTGTTCAGAGCCTTCCTACGCTCCAGGAGATCAACACTCCCACCCAACTTGATGTTTCTGCAAATGAGGGTACACTTGCTCCCCTCATCCAGATCAGCAGTGAAGATATTAAACAACATTGGGCTGTGAGAGACACCACAAGTGACCAGTCACCACTAGATGTGACACCATTTAACATCATTGTTTGGGCGCTGACTTGTGACCTTTCAGGGGATGATTGCAAAATCAGCTGCTCTTTCTCAGCTTTCATTTCCTGTCCAGCTAGTCTCTTACGTTCGTTGGCGTGTTTATTGCATGTGGACCAATTAGCATGCTGGTTAAACTCTGGGTTATACTCATACAGCTTGGAGGGAGAGAAGAAAGAATCTGAGACATCAGCTCAGACCTATGGATTGTGAATCCAGAAATCTGGTGACATAAAGAGGATCCAGTGGACAAAGTATCTGGATTTTCAGAAGGCCTTTGCCAAGGTTCCACACCAAAGGTTGTTAAAGAAACCAAGTTTCTGCAGGATTGGGGGAAAAGTCTTACAGATTTACTGCTGATTAAATGATAGCAGACAAAAGTACTCAATGTTCAGTTTTCATGATGCAGAAGAGTCAGCAGTGGGATCTCCCTGGAGCCCACTGACCTGGTTCTTCATCACCAACCTGGAGCAAGAAGTAAGTAGCGAAAACTCCTGGGTGACATAGTAAATTTGTGGGTTATACTAAGTTATTCCAGATAGTTGAGTGCCATGTCAATAGGAAGAAACTCCAAAAAAGCAGCAAAACTGAGTTAACAGAATTGTAATTTGCTTTTGGTCTTTGCCTCTCATGAAAGACAGTGGAAGCTAGAGAAAGGTGCACAGGACAATTAATCTGATCAAGGAGATGAAGCAGCTGCTATATAATGAGACACCAAAAAGCTGTGGCTTCAAATGGGGAAAGAGTGAGAAAATCAGGGTTTGCAAAATAGTGAAGCTGGTGGATAAGTTGGATGTGGCACTGTTTTTCACCAGATCCCACCACATGAGACAGACTAAGTGCAGTCAATTATTGAAAAGCACTTGATGGTACTAGCAGGGTTTCATATTAAAAGAAAACAAAAGTATGTCTTTCAGTAGTGCTGAACTTCCTGTCACAGGGCATTGTGGAAGCATCAGGTTGACAAAGGAATTAGGCAAATTTATGAACAACGGGTTGGTATATGGATATTGAAAAGACGAGCCTTGGAGATGCCTCTATCATCCCTAACGCAATGATAGTGGATGCAAAAATAAAGATTGCAAAAAGTGGTTATGAGTATTCAATTTGGGTAGAGTTCTACCCTTCATGTATGGAGCCAGCTTTAGCTCAGGGGTGGGGATGAATCATCTCAGCTGGTTTTTCCAAATAACCCCTGGTTGTATCACTAGTATGATCAAAATCAAAAAGGGATTTGATATGCCTTATAATAACAATAAGCTTAGTTTGATTTTGTTAAAATGGGTCTGTTCCCTACCCCTTGAATGTGTTTTTAGCTGTATTTAGCATTTCTAAAGTGCTTGGAGTCAGGCGGTGTTTTATGAATACAGAATAGCGTTAGGCTTTGTACTTAGGCACAATACTGTACCATATTTCAAAGCCAATTCATGTAACATTAGTAAATCACTTTGAACTTTATGTTGAAAATATAAGCAGTAGTATAAAAATAAACCTTTTTATTTCCTCTGGTATATACAGTTAAATAAAGTAAGCCTATACAGCTACTAATCTCCAAAAACGTATTGCCAGTATGCTTTGTTGAAATGCCATCACCTTCCAGAAGAGATATTCTGTGTGTTTTGTACACATTTATGGCTGGAAAAAATAAATTTTCAGAGACTGTAAATGAAAAGATATCTCTGAACATAGTGATCAAATAATATCTGACACTGCTTGTTTAAAGAAATATACATATATCTCACCACCAGATATTTATGGCTCTAATAAGTTTAGTTATTTTGCCCTATGGGGAAATTCCTGCTCCTCCAAATATCAGACTTGTTTGGGGTTGTGCTGTTTTTTCATGGAGGAACAAATGATACTATTAGTTAAATGGGACTGTGCAATATGAAAATACAGTAGTGTAGCTTAAAAATTGGACAGCGTATAAGAAATGTAATATATTTTGCCAGCAGTGGGAAACAGACAAACATTAAAAATTCAATGACATATCCCAAATATCTAAATAAATAAATAAACAAACATTGCTGTTCAGCCAATTGATGTGAGACTGCTCGGTGGTTACCTTCAAGAGCACCATTCTCTCTAATATCCTGTGCAGTAATGAGTTCTGTGCATTACTTTTGCATAATCTGATCATTTTGGGGGGGGATACGGTATGTTGTGGGACTGTCTGAACTCTGATTTCCTAGCAGGTGTTATTAGGAAGAATACCAAGTGGTTTCAGGTGATTTCTCAGCAACCATCCTGGGAATAAGTGGTCTTATGGTTCCCAGAGCAACAGCCACATATGCTTGTTTGTCATAAAAATGCCAAAGCCTTACTTCCCATTCAATTTGGAAACACAGTGCAAAGTAAAATGCACCTGTAGATGTTCAGAGAGTTGTGTTCCTGCTGCAGAGGCAGTGAAACAACAATACTGTGGAAGGAAGGATTAGGGTATGTGCCAACTTGTGCTTATTTTTGTACTGTTTTCCTCTTTAAAATGTGAACATTTAATGAGCTGTTCTGAATTTTAATGCTTTATGATGTTTCCTGTTACTTTAGTGATGGACTACAAAACTCCTTTACATTGTAGAATGGTTTGGGCTGGAAAGGACCTTAAGATCATCTTAGTGCCAACCCCCTGCTATATGCAGGGATGCCTCACACTCGACCATGTTGCCCAAAGCTCTGTCCAGCCTGGCCTTGAACACTGCCAGGGATGGAGCATTCACCAATTCTTTGGGCAACCTGCTCCAGTGCCTCACCAGCCTCGAAGGGAAGAACTTCTTCCATATATGTAACCTGAACTTCCCCTATTTCAGTTTAACCCATTACTCCTTGTTCTAGCACTACAATCTCTGATGAAGAGTCCCTCTCTGGCATCCTCATAGGCCCCCTTCAGATATTAAGAGTTTATGAACTCTTAATCGATAGTTATTTCATTAGGAGCCAATGCTGAAAGTTTCTAATAAAATCTCCAAAAGCATTTTAGTGGTGGAGGAGCCAAATTTCCAACAACCTGTGTTAATTGTCCAGGGGAGAGAGAACAAATACTGTAACAGCACTATGCAATGCCTGGCCAGGACAGATTTAACCACCCAGCTCACAATTCTGCGCTGACCCAGTTATGCTGGCTTGATCCCAGTGGTACCTACCTCTCAGTTCATTAAGGCTCCTCTCAGAACAGTATTTGGAGTTTTACCTTCTAAATTAAAAACAAAGGTCAAGCTTCTTCACTGAAAGAATTGCTTCGAAGCTTACCTTGGTCTCTCTACTCTCATCTCTGTCCTACTGCATATGGCCCTGCCTTCCTCATGCTTTGTGCACTTAATTTCTTGTGTCCCTTCTCCAGTCGGAATTTTTGGAGGCGTTATGAACTTGAGCTGTCCACATAGGTAGACTTCTAACCAAACTTGTAGGCTTTACGAATTTTCTTCTCTCATGATGAAACATGCAGACTTTCAAGCTTGTGAAAGTTAGATGAAAAAATATACATGGGGGAAGTGTCAAAACCAGGCTTAGAAAAGAGATTGTTTACCAGTCTGTTATGGAGGTGCTCACTGACTTTCCAGTACATTGGCAAATGTACTAAAAAGCTTAATACAAACTGAATTACCGCATCCTTAAAGGGACACGTGGCCCCCTCATTTTGCTTCTGTTGAGAGGGAAAAATATCATCAAAGAAAATGTGTGTAAGTATCTATCACTGATAGAACATTTGGTTGCTTGATGGAACCAATACATGAGGAATTTCTCTGTGTTGCTTAATGTACAGTACTGGCACTTCTGCGGAATGTTTGGGGAGTTTTTCTCCTTAGGATCCACGAACAATAAGAGGGCAGACTTGGCTGTTAATTTGCATTAAAAGAACATTGGATATTCACAAGCCAGGTTTGCCAGATCAGTTTTCCCGTTTGACACAGTCTGACTCTTGGGTGCCTGATCCTGCAGCTTTGACTTCACTAAAGCCATTACGTGTCGTATTAATAATAATAATAATGAAGCCTGGCTTACTTATGCATTTATTCAAATCGTGCAAGGAATACATATCCTGGTTTTAGAGAAAGTTGCATTGCAGGATTTGAGCATTCTGACTGTGTCTCTTTAAATATTTGGATACGAATAAATGGTGAGAAAATTATCTTTGCAAGCTTCAAACCAGTCTAAGTCTACTGTGTTGCCTCCAGCCACATGCTGTCTGATGCTGCCTAGACAAACCAGGGCAAACCATTATCATGGGATTAAACACTAAATACCTGCAAGGAGCATTCTCTTTATCAGATAGCGCTCTGTTAGCAGAGTTCATTCACTTTATTGCATATATAACTGTGGTGTCAAATAGACTGATTTACAACACCTGGTCTTTTACATAATCTTTGCTATTTGCTGTGCTTGTAATCTGCCAAATCATTTAGCCTTCCTGATAGCAGAAATGCTGTAAAACTTAGATAAACTTGCAGAAGAAATGAACTCGAAGGTACTGCTGAAATCTAGGGCCTGCACGTTTGCTGTAAATGCACTGGCTGGTTTGGTTTCCCCCTACCTAATCTGTGATTGAATGTGGCTGCTAGAGAAATTGAAATTTTATGATAGCACTAAAGTCAGAGGAGATAAGCATTTGTATGCTAGACTAGATTAATCTAAAAAGAAGTTTTAGGTGTGGCTAATGAAACTGGCGTATGTGTTAACTGAGTTTCTTCGGGGTTCAAAGCATCTGTATATATCTATATAGAGTCTAGTCCAAAACTTTCTCTATGTGAGAAGTCTAATATAGCTATGTGATAGTTCTCACTATCAGTGCGGCTTACTCCATCTTAGGTTAGGGATATCTTTAAGGAGTCTCAGTTTTTAGAGGGTACTTTCTGAATGCTAATGCAGACAACAGAACCCTCTAAAATGGGCTTACTTGGGTGGCCAAAACCGCTGTGTCCTGAAATCATTAGGGTGACTGTGAGGCATTATGTAGGGTTAGCCACTTGCATGGTCCAACTGAAACAAATAAAGCTGCGGTTTCTTTGTTTTGAATCACACATTTTTGGTGATGAGGGGCGATTTAAACAGGTGGATAATAAGAAGACGTGTAGACAAGCTTTAAAATGTGAGGCAGAAATTTGCAAAGTAGGTTTCTGATTGGTTAAAATGCAAGTTAGTACATCCAAGGGGAAATAAAACAATCTATAGATAGTCAAATAGAGGAGAGAGCCCTGTGTGGCAGTAGTGTCAAGTCAGACTGTTTTAGAAACGATGGTGACCATCAGATTGGAAGAAACAGTAAGAACTTAAGGAAACATAAGATCTGGCTTTTGTAAGCAATCATAGCATGACTCCAGTGGTTGTCATTAACATCGATGTTAACCATCAGCACCACAGTACGACCTCCTTTGAGCTGAGGAAGTATATCTGTGTCTCGGACATAATTGAGTTACCTTGTTGTGGCCAGTTTTCTGTTGGTGCTGGGACATACCACTCGTCACTGGAGCTAGTGAAGGGTATTTTGCACAGAGTTGCTAGTTTGCCGATGGAAGTCTTTTTGCCTTCTGGTGCTGCTGTGTGATGCTATTGGATAGCATAAGTGTTACTCTGCCTCTGGGAGATACATTGGCCAGTGCTAATCTTCCACATCATCAACTTCCTGGGAATGTTTGTACTGAAGAATTTTTCATCTCATCTGAGTTGAGGAACCTACCCAGCTGTCTTAGTTGTTTAGTCTTGCTAGGCTCCCACTCTCCTGAAAGGAAAAACAGGGTTTTCTCCAAGCAGGAAACTGCTGGAGATGTTTCATCATAGAATCACAGAATAGTTAGGGTTGGAAAGGACCTTAAGCTCATCCAGTTCCAACCCCCCCGGCCATGAGAGGGACACCTCACACTAAACCGTGACACCCAAGGCTCTGTCCAGCCTGGCCTTGAATACTGCCAGGGATGGAGCAGTCACAGCTTCCCTGGGCAACCCATTCCAGTGCCTCACCACTCTCACAGTAAAGAATTTATGCCTCATATCCAATCTAAACTTCCCCTGTTTAAGTTTGAACCCATTACCTCTTGTCTTATCACTACAGTTCCTAATGAAGAGGCCATCCCCACCATCCCTATAGCCCCCTTCAGATATTGGAAGGCTGCTATGAGGTCTCCACGCAGCCTTCTCTTCTCCAGGCTGAACA
>JANRGW010045566.1:0-15953 GCA_024733675.1 Psilopsiagon aymara | reverse complement strand
CTCCCCAGTCTAGGAGAGCTGGGCTGGTTCAGCCTAGAGAAGAGAAGGCTCGAGGGAGACCTTATTGCAGCTCCAAGTGCCTGAAGGGACTACAAGAAACCTAGAGAGGGGCTTTGGACAAGGGCCTGTAGGGACAGGAAAAGGGGGAATGGCTTTAACCTGACAGAGGGAAGACTGAGATTAGATCTTAGGCAGAAGTTCTTCCCTTTGAGGGTGCTGAGGCGCTGGTGCAGGGTGCCCAGAGAAGCTGCACCTGCCCCATCCCTGGCAGTGGGCAAGGCCAGGTTGGATGGGGCTAGGAGCAAGCTGCTCTAGTGGAAGGTGTCCCTGCTCATGGCAGGGGGTTAGATCCTTTCCAACTCTAGCCATTGTACGATTCTCTGACTTCAATATATATCACAGCCTCACAAAGTAACAACATGCAATCTGTGTAAAGATAGCTTTCCCAGGTTAATTTTCCCTTTCTCCTCTCTCAAATTCTCCAAGGCCAACATTAAAACCTTGCATGTCCTCTCAGTCACAAAATGACACAGACTCTTTCAAAAGCTCTCAGCTGTCTTGGATTAACTATCTTAGATATGCCTATGTCATTAATTGTTACTGCACTGTAAACTCATTCTAACTATACTCACTGTCTTAGTTCTTCAACAGTGAAGTTTGTGAGGTCTGGGACATTTTGATCTTCATTCTGGTCATCATCCTCCTCTTCAGCTGCAGGCTGCGCTGATCCTTCATTCACTTCTAGAAAGCACGTATTTTACCAGAATTTCAGTACATCATCAGAAAGAAGTGACGTGCTTCTGACAGTTAGTTTTACTCAACAATCAACAAATACAATGCAACTATGCTAAAATACAAGTGTGCAACAGCCAAGTCCATCATCTTCTAACATCATTAACATAAATAAACCGTATGAGAAACTGTAAGCTACTCAGAATTTCAATTCAGAAAAACACATACTAGGAATTTACTCTATCACACACTCCAAATCCCTTCCCAAAACCAAAGTTCAGTTTAAAAAGCCATGTAGGAGCTCACAACAGCTCTAATACTTCGCTTTACACCTCAGTTGTAGGTAAACTGAGTAGTAAGAACATAACAAATTTACATACGTGCTGAAGTGGAATCAGTTTTTGACAGTTTGAGGATGCCTGTTTTCAGCAGTTTAGCAAACAGTTCATTGACATCAAGTTGCCCAAGGTGGTTATCAGGGTAAGAATGTGGAACAGCTCCTGGGGAGAAACACCAATGTTCAAGGAGACAAGAAGTTGCATCAGAAATTCACTTTCAGCTGTGTGTTTCAAAACACACTTTTCCTTCAGCCCCCTTTTTTCTCCCTTTTTTATTCCAAATTACTTATCAACTCTCTTTGCTTTATGCTTAATCCTTGGCTAACTTCTTTTCTTGCAGCAGAAGTGCTATCTAAGCTGGCTGCCAATACACAGATTCCTACTGGACAGTGGTTACTGAAATGCAGCATTTTCTTTATTTAATGCCTAAATAGCTCACCAAGACCAATCTACTTCATCCCTTACTTGAACTATTTCTGACTTTTTAGAAGCTTTTCATTACTAACCACCTATACACCCCCCCTACAGACTGGGGCTTTCCAGAAAAGCAGACCAAAATGCATTCATTTTCTCTTTAACACAACTACATACCAAACCCACACAGTGAATGAGAACTAGTGAAAGCCTCCACTGTTTGAAGGAAACCCCTGAAAAGACGAAGGTAATACAGAAACTACATCCACAGCCACCTCACTCAGGCGGCTTCCCTCAGTCCACCCAGACCTTGTACAGTGAGACATTACCAAAGGGTCATTTTTGTGGCCATCAAAAGAATAATCCAAGAGAAAGAAAAGGAAGATCACTGGGTTTGTTACTCACCTGAGGGGTTCTGAACAAAACCTCCAGGATTTGGCAAATACTGTTGACCTTGGCCATAAGGCCCTCCTTGAGTAGACATAAGAGAAACCTGTGAAAGGCAACATTGAAGTATTTTGGTACAATAACTTCATTTTAAGTTTCCTTTTTATAATTTTATCATTAACTTCTCAATACTTCTCAGTAATTTTACACACATTAAATTCCTTCCAGAACTCAGTTCTGTATCGAAAGGTGCACAAATGACAACATAACCTTTGCCTCATTTTCACTTCCACCTAGAGAAATATCGAAACACTTAACTCACTTCGCCCAACATTTACATTAGAACAAACCGAAACCCCACCATATCAAACAAGAAACTCCAAACAAAGCCCAAACCAAACCAACCCCCCCCAACATCATTTCTGGTAGAGCCATGATCCTTCAATCCCATTTTCCAAACAGTTCTTCCTTTGAAATTGCTCCTGTTCACCAAAGGAGAGCTCATCACAAAAAAATTATAGAAACCAGTGAGGATCTATTAACAAATGCCAGGACCAATTCTAAGAACTGAAACAGTATCCACTATATGGCACACACATGAAAGCAGGATTTCTTCGCAAATCAGCCACAGTGAGCTTCAGATCAAAACACAGGTTTTATAAAATGCTTGTAATAAAAATGAAGAGTTTCCTCCCCAACTGAGTGCATCCGGAATTTACAAGTCCATTAAAATCTCATTGCATTAGAGGCTAGCAGGACACATCACCGATTTTCACACAGCAACTTAACTCTTCATTTTCATTATCCCCAAAACAAAAACGCTTTAAAAATCTCTCCTCTCCTGAAACAACATTGTTTCCACCGAAGTATCATTTTCCCCTTTTGAAGAGAGCATTTCAAAGCAAAGACAGCTGAGCTCTTAAAGCATGCTGGTGCCAAGTGGATTTTAGAAGACTTGTAGTTCAACAATTACAGAAGCATAGAATGATTTAGGTTGGAAGTGACCTTAAAGCTCATGCAGTTCCACACCCCTGCCATGGGCAGGAACACCTTCAACTAGAGCAGGTTGCTCCAAGCCCCATTCAACCCGGCCTTGAAGAGTGCCAGAGATGGGGCAGCCACAGCTTCCCTGGGCACCCTGTGACAGTGCCTCAGCACCCTCACAGGGAAGAACTTCTCCTGTTTCAGTTTAAACCCATTACCCCTTGTCCTATGTCTACAGTCCCTGATGAAAAGTCCATCTCCAGCATCTTTGTAGGCCCCCTTCAGATACTTGAAGCTGCTCTGAATTCTCCACGCAGCTTCTCTTCTCCAAACTGAATAGAATAATGTCTTTTCTTTCTTAATTCACCCAAGTCATCGGTATCTCTTTAAACCTGCCTGTCATTAGTACCAACATCTGCAAAGAGACCACAGAATTTCATCCATTCCAATTCTATACCTCTCAGAAAATGGTGTATATTCACTTACATTATAGCAGCTTCCACTGCCTAAAGGGTGTTGGAACAAGAAAGCTGGAGAGGGACCGGACAAGGGAGGATGGCTTTAAACTGACAGAGGGGAGACTGAGAGGAGCTCTTAGGCAGAAGTTCTTTCCCGTGATGGTGCTGAGGCACTGGCACAGGGTGCCCAGAGAAGCTGTGGCTGCTCCACTCCTGGCAGTGTTCAAGGCCAGGTTGGACAGGGGTTGGCGCAAGCCACGCTAGTGGAAGGTGTTCCTGCCTGTGGCCGGGGATTGGAACTGGATGAGCTTTAAAATCTCTTCCAACCCAACCAATTCTATAATCCCAACGCTACTTTTTTAATGCTTTCTATAGAATTCATTTTTGTGTTAAGTATAGTAAGACACCGAAAGCTTCCAATTACCTTGTTTTTCCATTTAAAAATACTAATTTCATTGTCATATTCTGAGCTATGAAGTGATTGTTAAGACCCAGTATTTGCTTCAATTCTTAAAAATAGGTTATTCAAAAATAGCACTGCATGTCCTCCTTAAATTACCTAGAACCTACTGAAGCAGAATAACTCAGCTTCAAACTAGCTTTCATTCTGCCAGCTCTTTAGGAAAATCTTGTTTTTAGAGGAAGAAAAGCCTGCTAATTCTTTACAGAAGAGTATTTCACAAGCAAACCATCAGCTCTTACCTGATTACTTCCCATTGGCATGTTATTTAAGCTTCCATACTGAGGACCTTGAAGCCCTTTTTCTGCAAAGTAATGCCCAGCTGCTCGCAATGGGAAGTTCTGTGCTCCATGCCCAGCTGGCCCATTGAAATTTGGTCCAGGTGAACCATCAAACAGATCAGGTCTCTGGAACTGCATCCCATGAGATGGTCCATTGTAGCCATGGCCAGGATGGTCAACAAATGGACCACCCTGTCCATACGGTGACAGCTCTAGTCTTGAGGCAGGATGGTTGGCTACATTTTCAAAGCGTGCACCTTGAAGGCCAAGTGGCAAATCAAACCTAGAGGCTGGCTGGTGAGGTCCGTCAAATCTTTGAGGTATGGCTGCATCAAAACGTGGTTGTGCCTGTTGGCCAGGAGCCCTTTCGAATCTTGGACCAGGCGTTCCATGGATTCCATCAAATCTTTGTAACAGAGACAACTGTCCAGGCTGACCATCGAATCCGGCTGCGTGACAACCATCAAACCTCGGGCCAGCCCGACCCAAAGGACCATCAAATCTAAGTCCAGCTCCCTGGTGTATTGGTCCATCAATCAATCTAGGACCTACACCTGGTCCTTCCAATCTGAGCCCACCACCTGAAGGACCATGTGGCCCATCAAATCTGAGCCCACCACCTGATGGTCCATGGGGCCCCATGGGCCCCTCAAATCTGAGGCCACCTCCAGGTTGACCATGGGGCCCCAATGGTTGTAAATGTGGCCCCTCAGACCTGAGGCCACGCCCTGGTTGACCATGAGGCCCCAAGGGCTGACCATGGGGTCCCTCAAACCTGAGACCACCCCCTGGTTGACCTCGAGGTCCCATAGGTTGACCATGAGGTCCCTCAAACCTGAGACCACCTGAAGGCTGACCACGGGGACCCTCAAACCTGAGGCCAACTCCTGGTCCTTCAAATCTAGGACCACCTGCAGGCCCATCAAAGCGCAATGGCCCACCTAACTGCCCAAGAGGGCCCTCAAATCTCAGTGGCCCTCCTCCACCACCCTGCCCTGGAGGTCCTTCAAACCTCAGGGCCCCTGCCAGCTGCCCTGGTGGCCCATCAAATCTTAGGGCTCCAGCTCCCCCTGCTCCTGCCAGCGGTCCATCAAACTGAGCAGCACTTGCTCCCACCAAAGGCCCCTCAAATCTCAGAGCAGCTTGCCCAGGTGGCCCATCAATTCTGGAACTCGTCCCAGCAGCAGGAGCATCACCGAAAGGGCTTCCTTGTCCATCTACCCCAACCCTTGCAGCAGCCTGTCTAGGTGAGCCATCGAATAGAGGTCTCTCTTCCATGAGCGCACTTATCCTCTGCTTTGCTTCAATGCCTCCAAATCTTGATCCTGGACTTTCTGGAAATGGTGCTTTCTCTGGATCTTCATATCTAGCTCTTTTGAAACGTTCACTGAATGGTGATCGTGGTTCCTCTCGAACACCTAAAAAGCCCACAGAAAACCAGGTAAGTAACTAGCAACATGTTAGTGAGCATGCAAGTGATGCAAAATAATGGAAAAGCACACACCAGCTTGCCCAAGAAGTTGTCTTTCCTCACGATTATCGAATCTGCAGATTGTATCACCATCTATCTTCTGGAACTCTGTGGATGTGCTTTTCCCCTGCTGTCTCAGAGCATCTCTGAATTCCTCTGATTCTCCCCAACTGTCATAAGGATCAAAGTTCTTAGAACCTCTTGCTCCCTTAGTAGCATTCTGCTCCTCAAGTCTTCGTCGACCCTCAAGCGGAGAGAGGTTATCAGCAAAAGGTCTGTTAGTGCCACTTACAGGAGAGTGTCTCCTTGCTCTCTCCCCAAATGGCTCTTTCCTATCAAACTGTACTCCACGCTTGGCTTTCGCTTGCTCACAGTCTATTCCAGAAAGCAATGCATCAGGTATATGATAATCCAGAATATCATCAGGATCCAACAGATCAAGCCTTGACAATGAATGTTGAACCTGAGTTCTTTTTAGCTTAGCCTTATGTTCATAATATGTTAATTCTGCATCTGACAGGAGAGGTTTCTTTTTCAAACCGCATTTTTCCTCTGTAGGGCTATCCCAGACGTTACATCTGTGCTTTCCTTCCTGATACTGGAATAGCTGTCGGATCTGATGAGCCACCATGAGGAACTCATCCTGTGTTATTTCACCTGACGTCAAGCGTTCATTGGCCTAGAATATAAAGTTAAAGGTTTACACTTCCAAACAGCAAAGCAAACTATATATATCCAGGACACTTCTATGAAGACAAACTTATGATTATTACCTTCTTAAGTAATTCTCTCTTGCTTGCAGATGTCAGTTCCTTGGGAATCTGTAAATTAGCATCCACACTTAACCGGTGCTGCTGCTTTGGTGCTCGGGGTGACAGAATTCCTTTGCCAGCAGGCCAGTTTTCCCGGTGTCTTTGGTGAGGAGATTTACCAAGTGCTTGGTGCTCTTCATTCTGCTGTGTGCTGAAAGCAAGAACACATTTAAAATACAGATTAGTTCTTTATTCAAGACATGACTGTTACACTCCAACTAGAACTGATGATGGCAAAAACAACACTATCACCTTAGAAATCAAGTATACATCATTTCCATATTTCACCAGTAGAAATACATTACACTGACCAATTTTAACCATCTGAACATTGCCTCCCAAAGGTGCCTACACTGAAGTCAGCAGCGGAATTTCCACTGACTTCCAACAGAAGTTGTTTTAAAGATAGTAACTTACTTTTTATTTTCTTCCCAACCAGATTTCCACCTCTTGCCTGATTTGGATCCTTGCCAGTTCTCAGCATTCTCCTTTGGATCAGGAGAAGCTTTAGCAGAATGCTGGCTTGCTGTTTCTTGGGGCCTGTCTTCTTGGGCTTTTTTCACTCTCCTCGGATCTCGCACCTCTTGTTTAGCATTCCTCTTAGTCGAATTTCTTTCATCTCTTGCTGCTTGTGTGCTTTCTTCAGCATGAGACTGCTTAGCACTTATCTGACGGATCTTTGCAATTTTTGGAGTTGATGAAGTAGGAGATAAGCTCCTCAGTCTTCTTTTTGGTGACCTCCTCTCCCGTCTTTTTGGAGAATGTGTAGATGGTGACCGTGACTTAGGAGAGCGCGATCGTGACCGTTTCCTATTACTTGATCTCCCTTGTTTCCCACCCTGTTTCTCTGTCTCCTCTGTACTTGTCTCTTGTTTCTGAACAGCACCGTTGATGACTTTATTTCTGCTGCCTGCTGGCCTGTGTTCACCTGCCTTATGTTCCTCTTTTTCTTTCTTCTCTGTATTTCTCCTCTTTTCCTTCACCTCCTCCTCTTTGCCCTCTTTATCTTGGAGATGTCTTTTCAGTCTTGGATCCCGCTTACTAATATCAGATACCTTTGTATTTTCACATTCCTGGCTTTTAGTATCCTTAGTACTGGGTTGCTTATTTTTCAAAGGGGATGGTGATTTAGATTTTGCATCTGACTGCTCAAGTTCCTTCTTCTGTGTTTTTTCACTTCCTTTCGATTTCTCCTGCTTTGTTGAGCTCTGTTTTTCAGATTGTGTCGTTTTACTTGACTTGGTATCAGACTGACTGGTTGAGCTTGGTGGAAACTCTTTCCTATGAGACTGGTCTTTACCATGAGAAGAATGTTGACTCATCCTATTAAGCCGAGGATCCCTGTTTGCTATTTTGACATCATGAAGTGGAGGACTTGGGGATGGCTTGCTTTTTTCAGATTGCACAGCAGTCTGATGAGGCGCTTTAACTGTCATGTGCGGGGTGGAAGACAGGTGTTGCTTAGAAGGTGCTGGAACTGAAGCTACAGATGATGATCCTTGCTGAACACTAAGAGATACAGCCTGAAACAGGAAAAAATCCTGCATTAATCTGCATGACACAACTACCTCGAGATGTTCATGTTCTTATCTTGAAACCAAAACTATAAATGAAAATGTCTTGAAAGTTATGAGTCACCCATTTAACTGAAAATGACCCATTGTTAACTGCAAGTGTTAAACTAACAAAGTGCTATTACAAAAGATGACATTCAAATATAATACGAACCAGTACTACAAAGTCAATACTGTAAAATCTGTACTTTAGGCACATATTGTCATTATAGTGTTAGCTTTCTATAGATTCCGCACACTCAAGGCAACTAAGCTGCCAAGCAGCTGATATAATGTTCAGGTTTCTTTGCCTCAAAGATGCTTTATTTTGGTATCACCAACTGCCACCACAGCAAGACTTTTAGCTATAAATGTAAATCAATAGAGCTTAACCCACCATCTTCAGATGGTGGCATCAAACCATTCTGACCTAAGGAGGAAGCCAACTCTCTTTCCAACAATCAGGCTTCCCCTGATTCTGCAAGAGGAAATATATCTGAAAAAGCCTTGCTTGATATGAACCCCAAAATGAGGTGGAATAAGAGGATCAGAGGCAGCCATCATTTTGGACAGAAGCTGAAACACAAACCACCAAGAACTTCACCTTTTTTTAACCTCTGAGTGTAAGTCTTAATGATTTTAGGTAATAAGTAACTGTTCAGGAACCCCAGATCAACTTGCACTGCTCTAGTGGTAAAACAGCTACTCCCCAAGCTAAAAGCAACACTGTATTTACCGGCAGACCTAAGCACTGTCCAGGAGAAAGTGAGATGCAGCTACACAAGTTCCACCAACTCTCCTACTCACCAACTGTGCTTTCGTCTGTTCCAGCTCCAGCTCTAATTTTTTTTGCTGAAGTTCTAACAACTGCTTTTGCTTTGCAAGCAATTGCTGCCTTATTAGTTGCTCCTGTGTCAAATTCTTTTGTATTTCGGGAACAGCAGGAGGAGTAGAGGCACCAGAAGTTAGAGCAGAGGTAGGCGTAGCAGATTCCTCTGGCTAGAAACACAATAAACAAAAGTTACATTTAAAATCCTGGTGGCACCAAACAACTCCACCTCCTTTAAGTGCTACCAAGATCTAGTACTGGCACTTAGGTTTGTACAGCAGTTGGAAATTGCATTTTTAATGCAAAATGTAATTAAAACACTGCAAAACTTTTGCTCCACTCTAACTACCTGCTGTGACAAACCTGTCATTTTATTATGAATTCATCATGTTCCAAAATCAAGAACAGTTTTGAAATACACAAACCAAACCCACCAAATACTCTCAATTCAGAAACACCTCTTACCTGGCAAACAAAGGTTACTTCATTCACAATCAATCGTCAACAAGCAGCATACAAACAATGAAAATGACACGGTTTACCATCTGTTCAGAGAGGAGGCAGAAACACTTACCGATTTGTTTAAAAACTTAGGATTCACATGGATGCTAGAAGTATTCACATTTGGGGGCAGAGGCTTAATAGGCCAAGCAGGATCTAATGAGTTGACTCTGACATCAAGTGCATACAGTTTCTTCAAAGGAAAAATATCATCCCATGTGGAGCGCAATTTAAATAAACTTTTCCTAGTATTCTCATCCACCTAAAACAATAAAACAATTCTATGGCTTGTTAAGTTAATATAAAACAATTTCTTAAACTTTTCTGTAGAACTTAGTTCATTCATTTCCTAGTTCTAGCAACAGTTTGCTGGTTTAAACACAGAATTACAGCAGTGCAGATCATACATCTATACCAACAGAATCAGTAACAGCAGCTCAAACGTGGGATTGTTGTTTCAAGGCCACTGGAAGGTTTTATTGCATTATTACCATCCTCTGAGAATTTTCTTTCAACTTAGCCATTACCAAAATTCTCATTTTACTTGCCCAATTTCTGTGGAAAAAATACAGTAACAAAAATACTGCAAGGCAACAGCCTCTGAGACAATACATTGTTCTAGTGTTTGTGCTAACTGGAGTACAACAATGACAAACAGATCAGGAAACCACAAACTGTGCACAGGAAAGGTGTTTTGCTCAGCTGTTCAGCCACTGAAGGGCTTTTTTCCCAACAAACACCACAAAAGGACTATTTAAAGTCAACTGTATTTCAGTTCAGCTGCAAAATTAGACCCATCTGTGAGCTATAGGTCAAGGGGACCTGTAGGACCAGTGCCCCATTTTGTCTCTTCACAATTTGTTTGGATCATCATGACAGGTAAAAGTTGGAAATTTGCAGTAAGGCAAAGTATCATTCATCCCATAATTTGAGTAGTTCAATAAACAATAAATGAAAAATACTGGAGGACAAATACATGCAGCTGTCTTAATGTCAATGTTCCAATTCAACCATTAAGTACTGACTTTGTAAGTAGGTTTTGCTGCAGTTTAGTCTTTAATATGTTACAGCAAGACACAGAATAGTCTGGGAAGGCCATAGATTCTTCCAGGGAGGATCAGGAACTTCAACAAAAGAAATTCCTACTTAGCTACTGGGGGGCCTCCTGTAAAATTTTCAATGAGAGGGTTTGGACCTCACTGCAAAAGGTGCAAAAATGACTGAGCAAAAGTTTCTGCCTTCATCAAGTGTCCACTGACTGATAAAACAGAACTTGCAACAGCGTCAGTGCTGGAATTCTACTTGCATCTTTCAACACGAGCAGTTAAGCTATTAGAAGTGATAATGTTACACAATTCATTAATACACATGAAGTAAACAGTTCCAGTTAGCTTAGCAGACAGTTAACCTATAAAACTCTGAAAATCAATTATCCAGAGCTTCAGCTGCAACATTAAACATAACTCAGTAAAAAAAGCATTCACAATACTGAAAAACTAGAGTATCTACCTAACTACTCTACATACAAGAGTTTAAGTGTTCTATGATCATTGTTACCATCTATTCCTTATTTCATCATGTGTATTACATCTGAAAACCATATACAAAGTACAGTGGGATCTCAGATCCTCACTGATATGTAATGACAGATAAATACACAAACATCTCATTCATATGAGATGTAGCTCTCTTAAATCACACAGCAAACCACAGAAGCTAACCCTTCACTTCTGATCCAACTTAATCCCATTCAAGTCCAGCCTTCCAAAAACCAGACCTTGATATGCCTTTCTTACTGGGAAATACGCAGAATTACTTCCTGGGTTTAAAGATCAAGAGCAAAAATTAAAAGATATGGCAACAGTCCCCAAGATCAAATGAAATTAAACCATACTTGTCGTGTAACAGAGCAATACATTCTAACACCCTTCTCCCCTAGCACTTCTTTTTCCCTTCAAATCACAGACCACCAGGAAAGAATTGGGTACCAGTGCTATTCACTTTAAACAGCTTAAGCACTCATTCTGCGTATCACAGATCCAGTAAATCAGATAAAACTAACTACAGCAGAGAGAGGCTCTGAGGAATCCATCAGAAACTGATTCTCAGTCTATTCTCTGCATAAAGACTATTGACGATCTTAAAATTAAACCAACAGTTCATAATTAATTGCTCTATACATGACAGAAGGTCCATTCAGGTAAACAGAATCCTATTGGTAAAATCTTTCCTGGATACAGGAAAATTATAGATGGTTATAAACCAAATTAAGAAAGACTCTGCTAACATGTAACTCACATTAAGCAGTACAGGCACAGTACTGAGGTTTACATAAACCAACCAATCTGTATAGTTCAGCACCCAAGAAAACCCAAAACTGAAAGCAAGTATTTATTTTACCAGGAACATGTATTTTCTTAGAATACAGAACTTTTCTGAAAGTGTATATACCTTTTCAAATACACAAATAAATGTTGCAACTAGGTTTTTAGTAAATGCAGTAAGATACTCTCTTCCGACATTCTTGACAATGGAATCCATCAGGTACATAACAGGAAGCTTCTCTGATGCAGGAGCCTGGAGTAATAAGAAGAAACTGAGAAGTTTAGTACAACAAAAACATATGTTAAGCTTTTTAAATAGAGGGATTACCAATCCCAGAAATACAGACCTCTCTTTTTTGGTTGCCACTATAAACACCAAGGGAATAGCCTTGGGAATTTTTCTGTTTATACAAAAACTTAATCTGGAAAATCGGTAACTCAGTTCAAAGTATAGCACGGTGGGTCTATCACACAAAAAAGGAACACCTCGGGTTATTCTGTCTGTGCACCAAAGCTTGGGAAAAGGCAAAAAGAAAAACAAAAAAAAAAAAGAAGAAAAAAAGAAGCCCACAAGACAGTATTGCTGCTATGTACTGATGGAACCTTTGAAAAGCCACTTGAGAAAGCAGTTAGCAGGAATCAATCGGTAGCACTTCAGGGAATGGCTAAAAAACAGTTCCTAATTCAAACCACCTGAATGCTCAGTTCTTTCTGGGTTTCACAGAACACAAATCAGACTTCTGGCAAATAGCCCCAATCAGGGAACTTCTGTAGCTGTTGAGTATCAGTCATTTCACAAAACACACGCAGAACAGGTCACAGTTATCTCAGCATAATCCACAAGGATGGACGGAGCCCCATTCTTTGCAGGCACTTGCGGCAGTGACAGTTCAATTTCCAGAGTGCATGCAAAAACGCACAGTCACAAGGTTCAAAATCCAGACAGAACTCAAATATCTGGTCGATCGGGTAAAGGCACAGACAAGCTCAGGAACTGCAACCAGGGAGTTGTGCAGAAGGGAGTCTTCGTGGACACAGCTGTTACAACAGGAGGCCTGGGTTTTGTTATACGGGTTTGGTTTACATCCAGTTCCAAAACTTGTAATAAGTTTGTGCAAAGGGGTGGTGGTGCTGGACCACTACAATGACTTCTAATGTACACAAAGCACTACCAGCCCAATCGAGGTGATTTGAATGCCCACCACTGGCTTTCACAAAGCAGAAGGCACAGCAAAGTTCCAGAACACGTCAGCAAATACACAGACTTGTGGAAAAGGACACGAAAGACAACACCACAAGCCGAGTGTTGACCGTGACCCCGTTACAAGAGCATCCACTTGTAATACTTTTAAGTCCCATTCACCATGCGGTGAGATCAGGATAAAACCAGAGTAACTCCACTCACTGCTCATTTTAAACAGGACAGGCTACTGGGTTCATTAAGGACACCATACACCGCAGCCCCTTGTCCAGACCGGTGTGTGGAAGTGTTCTTGCTTTACAATTTTAGATTTAATTCCCCTTTTAGGTGGTTCACAGAAGGGCACCAGGTCAACAATACTTTTATATGGGCAAACCACAATGTTTCCTCACCCTTAAATGTGTATTTATTTACCATGACCTGAAACTTAAAATTGAAGAGGGCAGAACTCTTTGTTAGTCGGGGACAGGGTGGGGAGTGTCTTTGAGCACACTGAAAAAAGTAAAAACAGGCAGGTGCCGTATTTTGTCCATAAAAAGTCAGGAAAACGCATCAGAGTTAACCAAATTAAGTTGTATGCAGCACACTAAAAGCCTATCTTAACACTACAATGTACTCAATTTGTAAACAAGCTAATATGCAACAGTGTTAGAATAAAGGCATCTCTCTAGTCCCAGAAATGAAAGCCCCTGGGCCTACAGCTATTTAGTATTAAAATGTCTCTGGAACACGGGTTTATTCTTTCAAGCAGTCTGCGCAGTGGCACGTTAAAAACACTAAGTTCTGAATGCCTGCCTTTAGAAAAAAAACGAGAGTGCACTATTTCTGACTTTTAAAATCAGCTGTTAGAGAAACAAAGAGCTGTCTCAGAAGTGCCTATGCCCAAGAGCTACTAACATAGCATGTTAGACTCTTCCATCTCACTGACGTACGGAAGTAGCTCGCCATACGCAGCCAAGCTTCAAGTTTGAGACGCTGGGGAATCATTTAGTAGCAAAAGCAATGTAACATTTAACTGTCACTTTCATTACGCATCAGACTGTTAGAAGTCACCATACACGGAAGCACCGTCGCCTGATAAGGAAGCCTACTTCAAACTATGGCACAGATTAGCATCTTAGCAGAGTACCCTGCTTCAAAGATAAGCTATTCAGGTGTCACATTTTAAGAACCACGACTTAAATACGGTCAGCATATTTAAGTCTTCCCTTCTGGAAATGTTTATTATGTATCTAGCCCATACTCCAGCAACCACTCAAGGGAACCCCAGACAGGAAGGGATTTTGTTTTCAGGCGGTCAATACAACACCCCCTAGCAAGAAAGATGCCCGCTAACCGAAAGGCGCCGCATCACCACCAGAACACAGAACACCACTAACTGAGCTCATCAGCATTAAAGACTTCATTACAGAATTCCCACTCTTCCTTCAAATAATGTCGGAAAGCTATTGTTGGAAATGTGTGGCTCTTTTTTATTAGTTTCCTACAAGATTTCAAGTTTCAAATCAGACCCCAAGTCACAAACTCGTGCAGAAACTGTTTTGTTTTTTTTTTTTTTTTAAAAAAAAAGAACCTTGTATGCAAAATGGGTCTTGGAAAACAAATTCTGCACTATACAGTGGTAAATAAAAAGACAAATACATATTTCACACTTTTTATTTACAAATTGTATCATACCAGTCACACATTTCAGAACCATTTATTCAATTGTAAAGCAGACCACTCGAGTTTTACACTAAACAAACTGTCTCCAAGGCAACACTTTTTAGAAAGTGGCTTAGTAAAGGAGATCACTTTCCCAGAAACAACTAAAAACTCGCCTTCAACAAACCACAGTCACAAACAGTAACTAGGCAAAACTAACCATTGATACAGGAATTCAGACATCTTGGAAAAAAAAAGAGGAAAAAAAATAGAAATCACACTTCAGGGCAGGCTCTAAATCACCCAGAAATGAAGAAGAAAAAAAATTGACAGCATTGATTATTTATCACAAATCATTTTATACACATCCACTGCCCTTTAGGAGATATAATGGTGAGATCTATTCAATTATTAGGTCACCTCCCCAAGGAATGGCAAAACTCAGCCACCAGCAGCACTTAAAAGTAGACTGGAAGAGGTCTGTGGAACACTAAAAAGCCACCCTGCATTGATAAAAAGATAAGAGCAACTTCTTAAAGACATCCTTCCCTCCCCATCATTAGATAGTACAACTCTCACCATTATAAACCACGATTTCAAGCCAAAGGGAAAAAAAGCCTTTGAACACATGAGATCAGAGGGAGCAAGGGAAGCCACGGGGGAGGGGTGACTGGGACGAACAGGGGAGGAGGAATTGAAAGAAGAACCCTTTTTCTTACAAAAAACTGCTGTTACAAAGGTGCTGTAAATCCCCATCCATGTGCTGTGGCTGACTGATGTCAGCAACTGCCTGGGCTCGGCTCAGAGGGAGCCTCCTCTTTCCCTTCTTTTTATATCATGTGCTTTTCAGACGCCATGTTAGGATCCTACAGGCTGCTGCAGTTTCTACTGTCGGGGAGAATTTCTTCTTCCCCATCCTGAACCGATACACTTCTCTAACCAAGATAAACACGCACACAAACACTGCCGCTAACAGAGGCACAGAGCACCTGAAATTCAAACGATTACCCCAAAACCCACTGAATTTTCTCTATAGTCAGGCAAAGCAAAAGAACCTTCCCTCCCCCCCATTACCAACACACACACCTCTCTAACCGGAGCAGATGATCACCTTTCAAACTTTTCTATAAGGGTTCCCACCCCATCAAAATTAGTTTCTCACTGGGAAAATTGCCTTAACTGATACTTATATGTCGTGATATTTAGCCCTTCAGAAGTACACAATTTGCGTGCTTTAAACTACACCACCACCACCCCCCAAAAAAAAGTAAAAAATTAAAAAGACCTTCCACAAACTCTCCCCATCGGCCCCTCTCTAACGATCGCGATGTATGGAAACCACTAAGTTCAAGGGTTTAGCCACCAGACTAACTGCACGCTGGCTCCACGGCGGGGGCAAACCCAGCTCCAAGGGTGAGGTGCCGCTGCCCAGTCACTGCCAGGCCGCCATGTTGTGCCTGCTATTTACACGGGGCTTCAAACGCGAGCTTGCATTTGGCGGTGGGGGGAGTCCCAAACCCTCCCCTCTACGGCCAACAGGGTGGCGTGGGGCTGGTCCCCTCCC